>JASVER010000005.1:23571826-23816119 GCA_030449065.1 Oceanodroma leucorhoa | reverse complement strand
TTAGACCTCGTAGCTGTACCTTGTATAAATATTGATTAGTTTGTGTGATAGATTACTTAGTGACTATTCTAAGCAGTGTACAAAGAAGAGCTGGACTTGAAGAAGGGGTGCGGGGTCTGAAAAGCACCCTTCCCCCCAGAGACCACCTCAGACGCCGAGTTTGGCCTGGTGCATGCCAGCCTCCTGAACTTCGGGGTCCACCAGGATCAGACCCCCACCTCCAGGGAGGGTCCATGCACGCCGCCCACCCCCTGCTTTCCCCCAATGCCCTCCCACCCCCGTGCACGAGCTGCCAAACCRGCTCCTGCTTTTGGCCCCCAAACAAGCTCACTTAATGCCCATTTCTGAGCCCAAAAACCCAGCTGCCCAGCCTGTTCTCAAGTCCCAGAAATGCAACACTTGACCTCTGTTCCTGAGCCCAAAACCACACGACTTAGTCCCCTCTGTCAGGTCCTGAAAATGCACGACTCAACCTGTTTCTGAGCCCAAAAATCAGCCACATGAGCCTGTTTTCAAGCCCCAGGAAGAGAAGACCTGCTCTCCATTTTCGGGCCCCAAACCAGCTCACCCTGACTGCTTTCTGACCCCCTTTGCAGTCCTCATGTGAGGAGCATAGCCTCCCCACAGCCCTGCACCCCCAGGGCCCCACATCCAGTTTTGGGGAGTGCTTGGGAACTGCGGCGGACCCGGCCCCACACCTCTGCGGGGCAGCACCAGCACAGGCTGGGCCCCGCTTTGTTATTGCTGCTTCAGGCTTTGTATCTCCAGCACCACCAGCACCGCCGGGCCCGCACCCCAAACCCCGCAGGCTGAACACCCCCGCGGGGAGCCGGGCCCAGCCGCCCCGGGAGCGCAGCCCCGCCCGCCTCCAAGAACCGCCGGCGGCAGCAGCCGGGGCCCTTCCCCGCCCGTACGGGCACGGGGACCCGCCCGGCGCCGCAGGAGCCCCCGGGCCGCCGCTGGCCGACCCGCGCCGGGAGCGGCAGAGGGTGCCCGGCCCCAGCGAGGAGCAGCCGAGAGGCGGATGGGGCTGGGGCTGCCCCTGGTCCCCCCGGCCAGACACGGGCTCGGCCTCAAAACCCCCTGACGAACCCAGGACAGCGCTCGGCCCGCGRCCGCTTCTGCCCCCACCAGCCCCAGGAGAGCAGAGCCCGGAACAGCCCGCGGAGGCTCCGGCCGGAGGATCCCACATCCGAGACCCGCCGCGCCCACAGCCCCATAACGCGCCCGGCCCCGCGGCCCCTCCCCTGCCCCGGCGCGGCTCCGGCCGCCCCACGGCCCGGAGCGGAACGAAACTCAACGACCAGACCCGCCGCCGCCGCCGCCGCTCTTCCGCGCTGCCGGGGTGCCCCGGACCCGCCCCGCCCGCTCCCGGCCTCGCCCCGCGCAAGCCCGGCCCCGGCCCGCCCGTATTTAATACAGTGATGGGGAGCAGGACAGAGGGTTAGAAAGAACAAAATAAGACAAAGGAGAAGAGTGAGGAGCAGAGAGAAAAAGAAAGGTCGAAAGAAAAGGTCAGAGAGGTAGACAAATCAAGAAAAACAGGGACGAGGAGCCCTGCAGAGAGAGGGAGCAAGAAAATGCAGAATCGGTGAGCAGGACCGAGGGAGAGAGAGACTGGGGGGGAAAGGAGATGAAGGATGTCGTGGTTTAACCCCAGCCAGCATCTAAACACCACATAGCCGCTCGCTCACAACCCCCTCCGGTAGGATGGGGGAGAGAATCAGGAGGGCACACGAAGGAAAACCCGCGGGTTGAGATAAAAACAGTTTAATAATGGAAATAAAACAAAGTAGAACAGTAATAACAACGATAACAACAACAACAACAACAGAATATACAAAATAGGCAATGCACAATGCAACTGCTCACCCCCCACGTGTTCTGACCGAACCGCGCGAAACGAACCCAGAGCCCCTCCCACACACACCCTAGTTTTATACTGCGCATGATGTCACATGATATAGACTACCCCATTGGCCAGTCTGGCCAATTGCCCTGGCTATGCTCCCCCCAGCTCCCCCTGCACCTGGCAGGGCGTGGGAGGCTGAAAAGTCCTGGTGCAAGCACCACCCAGCAACAACCAAAGCATCAACGGGCCATCAACGTTCCTTTMATTTCAAACCCAAAACACAGCACCCCCTCCAGCTACTGGGAAGAAAGTTAACTCTGTCCCAGCCGGAACCAGGACAAAGAAGAAAGGAGAGACGAGGACAGTGGACAGGGTGCAGGACACAGAGAGAGAAAAAGGACAGGGAACAGGACAAAGGGATTGAAAAACAAAGAAAGGGTCAGATCTGTACAAAGAGACCAAGGGAAAAAAAAAACAACAAACCAGCAATGGGCTAGAGGACAGAGACAGAGGAAGAGAAAAAAAGGGCCAGGGAGCAGGAAAGAGGAGGAGAGAAAGCAAAAAAAGGGAGACCCAGCTGGACAGGGAGGTATAGCAAGAAATGACCAGACAGGCAGCAGGACAGAGAAATAAAGACAGAAAAAATGGGGACAGGAAACAGGACAGAGGGGCATTGACAGGAAACAAGGGCCAGGGAGCAGGACAGAGATGGAGAAAGAAGCATTGAGGCAGGAAGAGAGAAAGAGAAAAAAGAAAGACAGGAAGAAGGATGGGGGATGGGGGGGGGGAAAGATGGACAAGGAGCAGGACACAGATTTTCAGAGAAAGACAGGGACAGGGAGCAAGACAAGGTGAGAGAGAGAAAAACGGGACAGGAAGGCAGGACAAAATGAAAGGCAAAGAAAAAGACAGGAAGCAGGACAGAGATAGAGGGGAAAAAGCCTAGGATGGGCGGCAGGACAGATAGATGGAAAAGAAAAAAACAGCACTAGGCTGCAGGACACAGATGGAGTGAGAAAAAACAGTGACAGGGAGCAGGACAAAGTGACAGAGAACCAAAAAAACAAAGAGGGAACAGGACAGAGAAATGCAGGGAAAGACAAGGAGAAAGACAGAGAAACAGAGAGAGAGTGAGGTGGATGATTCTACAGCAACGTGACACCTCAACAATAACCACCACATCAGCCCACTTCATTGCTCACCTTGCCTGAGTTCCAGTGTAGACAGCCTGCTTTACCTGTTGCTTCATACCGTCAAAATAAAATAACAAAAAGCATAAGCTAGACATAGCTACCAACAATAGCACTTGCCCTCCCAAAGCACGTGCTAGCCCACCTTCTCACGGCACTCAGCTGGCCTCCTCCGTTGCCCTTTGACATGCAGCTGGTCACTCTACATCTGAAGAAAAAACAATATAAACKAAGTCACCTGGCTGCTGCTGGCTACTCACCCAGAGAGGGACCATATGGTCCAAAGCAAAAGAAACTGGACAGATGAACATATTACTGCAGCATGGTACTGCTACACTGTCCCTCACTGTACTGTTGCTACCCCTCCAGGCAGGACAGCTCCAACCCAAACACACACACAGACCAACACTGCACACAGACACTACAATATAACCAAAAAATGCGAGAAGACCACACGCAAGAAGAATGACTCCCGGGGGGAAAACATCAATGGCCAAGAAGACCTACGGTGCTGTGACAGCATGGTACTGATGCTCTTCGGCAGCTCCAGAGAAGAGTCAAATGCCACAGCCCATGACAGAAAGCTGCCATCAAAACTGAGATGATGGATGTGCGAGAAGCTGGGCGCTAAGATCCAAGATCCACGTAAGGAGATGGGGAAGAAACTCCCAGAAGAGGGCCCCACAAAAACAGAAGTCTCAAGAGAAGAGCTGCTGATGCAGCCTGGATCACTGCTGCAAACGTGACCATCCAGAAACTTCTACAAGGCAAAACGTGCAAGACAGATCCACACTTTAAGCTTCAATTGCAAGACAAGAAGTGCTGGACTGGCACTACGCTGATGAGGCAAGGCATTCAAGACCCTATGGATGCCTACTGAGGTGCATGCCGAGCTCATTGAGCGCGTAGAGCAATGGGGTCATCAAGACCTGCAGAAGGTAAGGCACCCACACATCACTGATCCTGAGCAGGCCTCTCCACAGTGCTGACTTTAAATCCCTGTCTGCCCCACTCTGCAACCCCTCTCCACCCCACCCACCCACAACATGTGCCTCTCAACTTAGTTTTCAGACTGCTGGGGGGTCAGAATCCATTCTCGAAAAGGACCACACCATCTAACCAGGATGCTCCTGCAAGCGCCAGATTCCTCTGTCATCTGCAAAACGGAGTGCTGGCAGTCACTGGCAAGCCAGTCAACACCAGCCTCTTCCACATCAGTGCCTTCCTCAGAAGCAGTGTCGCCTGCTCCCCTCCCAAAATCAGATGTTGAGACCAGCAGCTCCCATGGCACCTGGAAAGCCACTGAAATAAAATGACCATTGCGCTTGGAAGCAATCACCCATCTGCAGGGCTCACTGTGCCGCTCCTCTCCCCTCCACGAACTCACCTCAAATCCTCAGACATTTCTGAAGAGAACATGCATGGTGCCTGTGAAACCAAAAGGAAACACTTCACAGAGTTGCCTCACACTACTCTGCAATTCAACTCTCCAACCAGACCAACAACCAACAACCAACTCACCTTCTCAGACTGCTCATCAGTGTCTGGCTTCGCACCTCCGGTACCACATATGGGACCTTAAGAAAAAAAGATAGGAAAAGCACATGCTGGGATACTGCCCAAAACCACAGGCTGCCTGCAGTGGTTCTTCTCTCCTGCTCCTTTACTGTGACTGCTTGACAGCCCCAAGTCTGATTCTTCAGGCTGCCCCATTGAGGCCTGCGCACCATCTGTAACACCCAAATAACAAGGAATTACTATAGCTACATCAACAGAATGACACCTCAGAGATAACAGCTACTTCAGTCTCCTGCTCATCCTCACCTTGTATGAGTCAGCTCCGATGCAGACATCCTGCCCGCATGTTGCTTTGCASCTTCAAAACAAAACCAAAACCAGCATAAGATGGTCACGGCCGCCAGCAGTAGCACCCCGCCCTCCGATACCACGTGCTACCCCACCTTCTTACGGCACTTCGCTCGCCTCCTCAGTCACACTGCTCATTGCTCTGCTCACTGAGTGCAAAGGGCAATGGGGTCACCAAGACCTGCAGAAGGTACAGCATAGGACGCAGAACACAGACTACACAAACTACACCGGCAACACAGACACAGGCTGGAACTGCCCTGCCCGGAAAACGCTTCCATCATGTGGAACAGACCCCACGCCCTCGGTCTGCAGCCAGACACAAATGATCCTGAGCAGCCCTCTCCACCGCACTGACATTAAACCCCCTGCCTGCTGCACCCTCCAATTCCCATCCTTCCCCCACCCAGCATTTGCCCCTCAGCTTTCAGAGTGCCCAGGGGGTCAGAACCCATCCTTGGTAAGGACCACGTCATCTAACCAGGACATTAGATGCAATCACCAGGTTCCTCCTCAACAACTACAATAATAGAGCACCATCTGTCACTGTCGTGCCAGCCACCACAGACCTCTTCCTCAAGATCACGCTCCTCAGAAGCACCATGTCACTCCACTCACCTTCTCCATTCTGATTCCACAGCGAGATGGTGTGGTTGGCATGTTGCCTGTGGCACCTGGAAAACCAAAGTGACAAAGTGACCATTGTGTTTTGAAAGCAATTGCCAGCCGTGCCACTCCTCTCTCTCCTACCCAGCCTCACCCGAAATCCTCAGCCACTTCTGAGGAGAGCCCTCCACTGCGCTTACAAAACCAAAGGGAAAAACATCACCAAGTTGCCTCATGCTACTTTGCAATTGGACCCCAACCCGGCCAATAACATCCTCACCTCCTAGGACTGCTCATCAGCAAGCAGCTTCGCCCCTCCAGGATTGCGTGCGACACCTGCAAAAGCCAGAGGAAAAAGCGCATGCTGAGATACCGCCCAAAACCATGGCCCACCTGTAGCAATTATTCTCTCTCTCTTCTTTTTACCTTGGCCACTTGCCTGCCCCAAGTCTGATTCTTCAGTCTGTTGTGCTGAGGCCAGGGCACCACTTGTAAAACCCAAACCTCAGGGGTGCTTAGAACTACATCAACAGAATGGCAGCTCAAAAATAACCACTACTTCAGTCTGCTATTCATGGGGAATGGCAGGGGAAGAGAGAGAGGCAGGCATAATGACATGGACTTTTCCCTTATGGATGAAGAGCTCTTAATTAACTATAAACAGCAGTGCTGAGAAATCCTCAAAAAAATTGACGCCAAAAATTATTTTCCTTGGACCTAAACACTTGATGAGAGAGCTGCTTCTTATCAACGTATGAACTCAAGGAAGAGAAGCTAAAAGCAACTCAAATCCCAGTATGGAAGAAGTACGCGTACTTCAGAAGGCAATACAGTTCAGCAAGATATGGCTCTGACAATCAGTTCTAATATCTGACAAGTCAAAGACCGTGCTCACATCTGCTGTAATGTCCCTAGCAGCCTTGAAGCTACTGACTGCATTTTGTCTGTCAGAGCTCCCCCACTGCAACTGTATCCCCCATGCACAAAATTGAATCGAATAACAGCTCTACTTCACCTTGGCCTCTGAAGGATGCTCCTTCCTCTGCCAACAGTCAAAACAGAAATCCTTGCACCCTCTCTTGAATGCAGGTTGGCCTTCGGATGCCTGTAGTGGCAAACAAAGCAGAAAATATTACACACTCATAACCTGCTCCATCATGCTGTCATCCTTCGATAAAATGAAATAAAAGAACAGTACTGTCCCCATCACTACATGACAGAAGTAGCTTGCACAGTAGATAACTGAGCGATGAGACACCATGCATCCCTGTAACTGGAGACCTCCACCACACCACCACTTTGCATTTCAGCAATGGCACCCGCTACCTTCAGCCACACGTACGGGTCCAATCCCCTTGGGGTGCTGCCCAAACCCCTTCATGTGTCACCTGGAATAATTGCATGAGAAGTACTTAAAAGTGTCTGGCAATTAAGATATACCCTAGAGACACAGGTGTACTCCACCTTATCCCTGCAAAGGCGGCCATGAAAGATGGAAAGATGTGGAGAAGCACGAACTGGGGGTGGGAGGTGTGGCTAGGAAGCCCCTTATGGAATAATGGAGGTGGACGGCCAATGGAAAAAAGCACGATGGCATGAAGGTGAGAGAGAGCCAAGAGAGACATAAGAGAGACCTCAGAGACCTAAGATGAAGAGTGCAATTACAATAACTATTGCTAAATCAATGAGAGAAAAATTATGACATGGAAACAAAACTGCCATGGCTGAAACCAGAGCAAAGCCCATGTGACAGTGATGGGAAAAACCACCCAACTGGGAGAATATTACACACTTACATGCTAGGAGGCTACCAAAAAAAAACCCCACAACCCTGATCTGAGACCTTTATGGGCATGAATAAGATACATCCTCCAAGAAATGCCAGGGAAGACTGTGATAGAGGTACACACTCATTGGAGGCCTGTAAGAAATGATGCCCATGAAATATGGATGGATGACAATGGGTCAGTATGATAAGAATGTCAGGGAGGGCCATGGCTATGGTGGAAAAGGGAGCAGAGGTATCAGAGTTCTGGATAGTATATAATAATGTACCTGACATAGGCCAAATGAACAAGGCATACAATTTGCTCTGTGGCCTGCTTTGTGTGGCCTATTCTACTTCTCTGGCCAATGAGATTTCTCCAACCTAGCATTCCCACAATATTTCCAATACTTGCACCTAAGCCACCCTATCTCCCTATTCAACTAACCTCAAATCACCTCTCCCCTCCATTCCCACTTGACTCTAGACCATTGGTCATCCATGTGGACCCAATTGTTAACAAACCCCATGCCGTGTGGCCTCCCACCTGGACACTTTCTGAGGGGCACAACACAGCCACTGTTTGACTGCATGGATGGCGACATCAACAGCAGAGTGCCTTACGCTGCATTTCTTGTAACTTCATCCTTCTTCCCTTCGGCTGTGGTACGAAAAGAACCAAAGGCACCTCATCACGGCCCAAATCACAGTGCAAAACCAGCCTAAAGATGCTGATGAACCCACCTCCCTTTCCCAGCCATCTCCCAATAACAAAAATTAAGAAACCCTTTAACACTCCCTCCCAACAGCATCTTTCATCTACCCGTGCCCCCAAAGCCACCATGCCATATGCTCTTTGGGAGCAGTTTTTCTGGGCCATACCTTATCTTCTCACACACAGTCCAGGCTCCTCTGCACGTGCACATTTTAGATGAATTCTACATAGTTCTTACAGCAGTTACCAAAGGCTCCAGGGACAGCAATACACCCTGAGAGCAATCTGGAAACATGCTGAGCCATCCTGTGCTCTGAAAAAGACAAAGCCTTGTACATCCAGTTTGGGATGCAAAGGAACTTTGGATACAAGTGTACAGAACAGGTTTGCCCTGACCCCCACTATGTTCTTTTACAATGAGTCCAATAGAAGATTATGACGATCCCTGCTTTCATCATCTCCAACAGAACCAGTAAAAAAATAACATTCCTTCTAGAGTAAGCTTTGAAGTTCAAGAAAATATCTACACTTGTCAAAAAAAAAATGCAGTTGTTGCTTCTTCCACCCCAAACATGCCTTATTCTCGTATTGACCTGAGAAAAAACTGCACCCTATAAACACACTTTGGGCTACGCCTACTGCTCAGCCTTGACTCATCCTGTTGCTCTTACCTCAAAGAAGAACCTCTGCTTCCCTGAGCTTGAAAACATACCTTCCCAATGTGCTGGTTTTGGCTGGGATAGAGTTAATTTTCTTTCTAGTAGCTAGCAGGGGGCTATGTTTTGGATTTGTGCTGAAAACAGTGTTGATAACACAGGGATGTTTTCGTTTTTGCTGAGCAGGGCTTACACACAGTCAAGGCCGTTTCTGCTTCCCACCCTACCCCACCCCACCAGCGAGCAGGCTGGGGGTGTACAAGAAGTTGGGAGGGGACACAGCCAGGACAGCTGACCCCAACTGACCAAAGGGATATCCCAGACCATATGACATCATGCTCAGCATATAAAGATAGGGGAAGAAGAATGAAGGGGGGTCGTTCAGAGTGATAGCATTTGTCTTCCCAAGTAAGGTGGGGTAGAAGGCTAACAGAGTGCTCTAGGGCGCAAGGAAAGCCTGAGAATGAGTTGTGAGGGAACTCGAAGGGTCCAAAGGGTGCTACAATGGCAAACAAAGGCTCAGGGAAAAAATTAGCAACTTGGGAGGAGTTCAGAGCAAAGCACTGATATTTTCAGAGGGCCAGGGACTGAATATGGGCATCCTAGATGGCATAGATGAAGAACAGTGTTCTAAGAGTACAAAGAAGGCCTCAAGAGGGGTTCTGAGGGAACTACAAAGGTCGAAAGGAATCTACAGGGGTAAGAGAAGGCACAGACATACAATGAGAGCCTCTGGAAGGGATGTGAGATGTGTACAGATGTCATCGGGCGAGACATTCTAGATGGTGTAGAGGGCAAAAAAAGCACTCTGGGGTACAAAGGTGGTCTCGGGAGGAGTCCCAAGGGGACGTTGAGGAACCTTTAAGTGGTCCAAGAGCCCTTGGGACTGGTCCCCAGCCTCTCAGACACAGTGTGTAACCTTCACCCTAGAGCACTGTGTTGAGGCACTTTTTACTGAGCACAAAGCGACATGGTACAGCAGTCACGGTCACGACCTGTGAGGGTTACCTGACCTGCAGGTGCATAAAGATCGTGACCTGGGGTCCTCAGGATTCCGCAATACGCAAGGACATGGACGTCTAGGTTTCTTTCTTTATTACAAATTACTACAAAACTACTATTAAAACCAAATATATATACACACATATATATAAAAGTAGTATACATAGTGGGTATATATATACACACACACGCTACAAGTCACTACAAAATTACCACTAGGAAAGCAAGTATATATATTAAAAGAGTAAAGCAAATATATGTGTATTACGTTATAGTACAGAATTCCAACTAGTGAAGCAAGTATATATTTATAAACCTTTACCTGTGTGCACACCTATAAATATATTATGTGAGGTATCACTGGCATGTCACCAAACAGCTCCCAGGAGTGAGGCTAATCGACAGTGGAAAAGTCTCACTCCAGAAGTGGTCTGCATCGTGGCGTCTGGAACCAGCCACGCATCCCCGGCAAGGGTCCAATCTGTCCAGTAGATCCCATGCAAGGAAGCTCAGGCAGAGAAGCTAATTTTGGGTAGGTAGCGAGTTACTTCTTATACCTTTTTGCTGCAGATACATAAGTGGGTGTATCCGTTGTCCTAGAAGGTCAGTTCCTTAACACAGTTTCTTTGTCTTGCACCCATCAAGGTTTTTTTTGTCCTGCTGACTATTCCTCATCAAGGATGTTTCGGCTGAGCTTATCAGGGACATCTCGGGGAGATATCTTTCTTTGTCAGTATGTTTACCGGGTCACTTTTGTGCCGGCTCCATCCTATGGACATGACTTGAAAGCATAAAGCAATCGTTTATTAATTAATGCACATAAATGACACCCGGGAGTGAGTGTATCACACAGCTTGGTGCCAACATGCTCCCTCTTCCCCTGTGACACCTGAGGAGCCATTCCATTGTTCATCAGTCCAGTAGGGAAGGATCGCCTCCTGCTCCTGCCCTTGATGAGGCAAGAAACTTAAGTAGCTGTCAAACYCACCCTCCACCCCCTTTTTCCTTCAGGGATAGGATTCAGCTCTGGTATTTGAAAGGAAAAGCCCTGATTTCACCTGTCTGTACTTCTGCCCTACCTCTGGAATAAAGCCCCGCAAGAAATTTTTATAGCTCTCAGCTCGCTTGACACCTTAGCAGTCTGACTTTGTGTGAGGTGGCTTACCATATCAAATCCAGACCCTAGATGAGAGCACAGAGCTGAACCCTGGTTAGCACAGGAGAAGGTTACAAACCCCACAGAAAGGTTCACAGCCTAGCGTTTAGAGTTCAGGGCATACAGTTTATTATCTTAGGATTTAGACATTTCCATTTTTGTAAGTGATCAATCCTGAATCTAAGATGTACATTTAAAATGGTTGTTGGGGATTTAAAGTTTATGGATGATGATAGATATTAAACCCTCATACCTGATCAATAAATCAGTAAACTATCAACCCTGACAAATACTGAGCCTCACAGAAGAAACTATAACCTCTGAGCAAGCAAACCTCAGCTACAAACTCTAAAAAATAAACCGTAAGTGAAAGACTCTGAACCCTCAGTTTTAAGAAAGAAACACCAAAGCACATACGAGCAAGAAAACAGTAGAGAACCTGAGGAATTTTTTGCCCACAGCTTTAAAAGTTTCCAAGGCAGACACACAGCAGAATGCACTCCCACTGAACCTACCTGCAACACCGTAAGCACTAATTCATCTGCATTAGGGACAATTAACATAGTTTTTTGGAGTCCTCTCAGCTCCACAGGCAAACATCCAGAGCCAGTCATATTTATTACCAGTAACCGGCCTTTCTTTAAGGAAAGCATAATCTGCTGAGAGACAAAGAAGCATTTGTAACAACTGGTAATATTCCTCCTGCAGTCRCTAACAGCACCTCAAAACCCTTTCCTCTGGCTAGTAAATCCCACCCTCAAGACTAACCAGAAAATGCCTCATGGAGTAGCCAGAACAAGGGTAGAACACTGCAGCTGGGGAAATTTCTTTTTTTCTTTTTTCAAACGTAAACCAGACTTTTTTTTAGCATTCTACTCACACGATGAACATTTGTAGTCCAAGCTGCTTAACTACTTGGCACATCACTGAGATTCTCATTGCCTCTGGCACAAACATCACTCACCTAACGCCTGCAGCTTCAGCCTCACAAAACCAACCTCCAGCTCCCTCCACCCAGCAGCACCCAGACCGTCCCACTGTCTGCCCTCCGTCCTTGCCTGGCACCCACGGGTGTCTGCCCCCACACAGGGTTTAAGCCTTGGGTACTCTCTTCTTCTGTATCTCTGGCCACTAAAATATCATCCATAAGACCACGCCTTTTCTTGATTCTCTGGAAACAGCTTTTCTAACGTTTTTCAAATGTGACCATGTGTTACTGCAAGTGTGTTGTGAAACCCCTGCAGTACCTGAGTAAAGGTATTTTTGTCTCTAAACATACAAGCAAATCTGTAACTGAAAATCACTTGTTCTCTTCTTGTAATTTACCAATACTCTTAAGGTATGCTTGCTGCATTAAGAGCCATTGTCTAGGTGAACTTGCCTATCTGGTGGTAATCCACCATCATTAGCCAAGGTTTTCCATCGGCCTTCCTAASAAGCCAAAACTGATAATTATATGGCCTTAATTACTTGCAAAGCACCTCATTCTAAGTATTCTCTAACTATTCAACAGTCGAAGCTTCTTTAGGATATAGGTATTATTTAAACGGATGAACTGAGGATCTCTAGGGAAGAACCGTGTCTCTAGCCACACATTTATGGAAGGCACTCACACAAACTCTGCAGAAGGGGCTTTCGTGACATTTTGAGAGCCTGAGAAACGGCACCTGTGCAACAGTGTTGGGGAACCAAGCTCACAGCAGTCAGCTCAGTAGAGAAAACAAGCTTGAATAAAGAGTCCCTAGCAGTCCGAAGTCCCTGTCCTCCTACCCCTCTTCTCCACTTCAGAAAGACCAGATCACAGTAGGAACTTGGGGCCCTCTATCAGGACACCAGGCACTGCAAAATCAGCATCATCACAGAGTACCTGACTCTACAAAGGAATGTGCCACAAACCCTCACAGGTATTTGGAGATGCAACAAATCCGTGAGCTACCTGTCCTGCCACATCCCCCCTCCCACTCCCTCCATTCATCACAGACACTGTTATATTGACAGTGGGGGAAGAAAATCTGCAGCTGCGGTATTGTGTACAAAACTACTTGTTTTCCGTTAGCTGTATAATCATTATGTCTACACAAACATTTTATCTCTATAGTGTATTATCTTCATAGTTAATAAAATCATGCATTCACTAAGATGACTGAGGGATTGGGGCGTCATATGAGGAGAGGCTGAAAGAGCTGAGATGGCTTAGCGTTGTGAGGAGAAGGCTGAGGGGGGTGGTGGTGAATCCGATCAATGTGCCCAAGTACCTGCTGGGAGGAAGTAAAGAACACTGAGCCAGACTCCTCTCAGTGGAGCCCAGCAACAGACATGGAGAGATAATGGACACAAAGTAACATATAGGAAATGCCATTARAACTTTTTTTTTTTTTTTTTTTTTTTTTTTTTTTTTTTTTTACTGTGAGCGTGGTTAAACAGTGGAACAGGTCACCCAGAGAAGTTGCAGATTTTCCACCCTTGGAGATACCAAAAACCTGACTGGGCATGGTCCTGAGCAACCTGCTCCACTTGACTGCTTTAAGCGGGATGTGAGTGGGCGGTGGTGATGTTTGGATTCATGATCCCTAATACCCTCAACCATTCTGTCATTCTATGAATTGGAGGGCTCTGGGGCATACCAGAAGAGCAACGGAGGGATCCTGAAGAGTTTGAAGGGCAGAWGGGGAATCCTCACAGCAAACAGAAGGCTCTGGGGTGCACAGAAGGGCAACAGTAGGACGTAGGACACACAGAAAGGCAAATGGAGAGGTAGTAAGTGGATCTGAGGACAGCAAAGGAGCAGAGTGCCCYGGGTGCAAGGAAGGCAGATGAGTCATCAGAGGACAGGGTGGCAAATCAATGGGTCCTGAAGGAACCAGGTGACAATCAGAGGGATCTGTGGGACACTGAAATGGAGGAATCCTGAGGGGGGTCAGAGGACCAGTGAGAGAGGGTACTGAGGGAACTAGAAAACAAAGAGAGGGGGGATCCTGATGGGAGTGACAGCACATGAAGGTGTCCTGAGGGGATCAGAGCATAAGCAAAGGGCTCTGGGATGCACCAGAGGCAAAGAAAAGGGCTCTATAGCAGACTACAAGGACAATGAAGTAGCCCTGAGGGGGTCTGAATTCTAATGTAGGGCTGTGGGGCATAATGGAGGTGTCCAAGWTGCACCAAAAAGCAAACTGAGGGGTCCTGAAGGAACCAGAAGGCAATTGGAGGACTGTGTTGGGTGCACCAAAAGACTAATGGAGGGCTCTCAGGGGGGTCTGAGGGCAAATGAGGTCTCTAAGGAGACTGGAAGGCAAACAGAGGGGTTTGGGGAAACGGAAGGGAAGATGGAGTGGTAATAAGAGAAAGAGTGAAACAGCAGACATCAGAAGGGACTGACGAGCTAATAAGAGGGCTCTGCGATGCACTGGAAGGCAAACACAGGGAGCATGAGGGGAAAGGGTGGCAAATGGGACGGTCCCAAGTAGACTAGAAGGCAATTCTCTGTATTTACCCACTTCCATGCTGTTTGGTCGAAATCAAGGGCACAACTCAGGAACTCCTCCAGCTGTCTTTTCAAGTGCTCAGACGGCAGAAAAAGCCAAGAGTGCAAGTAATTTTCTTTAACACAGAAATGCATTGCAGTCTCCTATCCAATTCCATTTTCAACCCAACGACCTATCCCAGACACATAYGGCTACACACATATGCAGAAAGCAACAACAAGGCCTGCACCCACGTCCTTTACTAGAGGTCCCAAGGCTTCACTATTGCACCAGTTGTACCACATAGCTATCAAGCACACATAGTGGCCCACAGGCAACACCCCCCACCTTCATTTTCCAAACAAGAAGCACACAGAATTCCACACACATAACCCATCTTCCTCAGCTGGAAGTGACCTACAACCCACCTGAGTCTCGAACAGAATAGTTCAGCTGGAAGGGACCTACAACAGTCATCTAGTCCAACTGCCTGAAACACAGATACCATAGCCAGAATTAAACCCTCTACCCTTTCAACTCCAGTGCTACGTTATTACGTGCTAGAACTCCAGGTTTTTCTGCTCTTCTGAGCTCATTAAGCTCACTGAAAGCTTGCACTCCTCATCCTTTGCTGTTCCAGCATCTTTCTAGACCTCCTGTGTAAGACACTTGTCCAGAGATAGTGGCATCAAGCCTGTAGTCACTTCCTCATAATGAAAGAGTGGCAGAAGAGCTAGAATCATGGCCAGGTTTGGGAGGAGCCTAACAATGCACAAGATGAAGGACATTTGAAACAATACAGCTCAGTGCAGTGCAAGCAACCTCAAAGATGGGGTTGGCACACAAAAAAAGAACAGTACACACACAGTAGCAAAAGTCAGAATCGTGACATGGGAAAACAAGCTCTCTCCCTCACCCCCAACACAGAAGCAGCTGTAGAACCCCAGGACGGATGCCTGCAGGCAACTCCATCTGAAGGTGCCATGGACATCAGAGGGAGCCACAGCCCTAAGGACTCACAATGGCACTGAGCAACACCTTTGGACCCTCTCAACCCTGCAGCTCRTAACTGGCCCCGGGATGAAATAAGGCACTCAACTCTGCAGCTTATTCCCATCAGCATAATGCCATCCACACCTGGATCTGTCATCACTGGGGAGATCTGGGGCCACCACTGAGGACCAGGTACACCTGGGAACAGCTAAAACCAACAACAAGCTGTGGCCATTCCCTATGTCTCCAAACCCAGGGAGAGAACATGGTGAGGTATGAGACAGCATCAGCAGACAAGACAAACGCATGCTTGCACAGACACTTGCATGAACACATACATGCTTTGTGCTGACGCAAATACACTTGCATGGACCCACAAAGGCTTGCACAGACAGACGTTCCCATGGACAGAGATCTCACAGCACAGGTATATGCAAGACAGCAAATCCTGGCTGCTCCCAGCCTCTACCCTTCTATAGCTAGGAGGGGGTCTGGATTGCAAGGCAGAGCTCTCCTCGGGGGAGGCAGCTGGGGCTGGCAGCAGCATTCTTCCCAACTGGTGGATTCAGACCCTCTGCTCTTCACTGATTCCACCACAATATTCCCCTATGTCATCCCTTCATTCGCACTGGAGCTCAACCAGGCTGCAGGACAAATGAGTGACAATTCACTCAAACTGAATCTGTATGTGGAACTGCAGCTACTTAAATTGCTCACCTCCATGGAATGCTATTTGTTACAAGGACAGAAAAAAAAAAGTTTCCTTCAAGTCATCAATTTATTAGGCTATCAGAGCTCATGCTTTTAAGTCTAAATGTACTGAGTGCATATGAAATACTGTCTGCTTCACTGTATGATGTTTTATTAAGCTATACCAACTATCTCAGAAAGGATTAAACATTTAACTTTTATTATAAACCTGAATTCACTTTCTTCAGAAATGAGTTAGAAACATTTTCACATATGCCTGGACCTTCACTTTTCAAATGAAYGTCTGAAAGAGAGCTGTATTTCAACTAGTTGCTGAAATGATACTTCTGAGTGTTGGCACTGAATACCCAATACCTAAGGTTACCAGAATGAGCACAGAAATGTGCARTTTCCTTAGCATTCCATTTTCTTTCAAGTCTTACAGATGACAGGCCACCTCATGTAATGCTTAGCAAAGTTAACTCTTAAAAGTCACGTGAGTTCATTTCAGCTGTTAAGGCACATCCCTTCTTCTGCACAAGTTAATTTTACATACTGTAACAATCAACTAAACTCAAGGTATTTCACCATACTGCACTCTTTGCAGATACACTGTTACTGTAGTAATTAAAAAAGTTAACATAAATATTTACAGCAAATACAATTCCAATACATGTATGACAATTTATTGTACCACCATTCATATAAAGCATTTCAATCCAAAATGGTCAGAAACAATCTTAAATAGCTGCGTAAGAATTTACAAACATTAGTAAAGATACACCACAGACTACAGCTTTCTAAGTTTTCAAGTGTAAGTTCTGGTAGATATCCATGTTTAAATAAAATGGACAATACCAGCAGAGATGCATACCTCTATAGTCTTTATTTATAAAGAAGTGACAACTAGAAAACACATTGATAACCAGTGCTTTGAACAGTGAAGGTGGGATCTAAAAAAGTCTGCTTAAACTGAACAACCTTAGGTCTTTGTCAAGTTGCATATCTGCCAGGAATGCTGAAATGCAAGAGTTTACACCTGCAATATTCCATAATGGAACAGCCACATAATATCAAATATAATCTCCAATTTCCAAACTGGTACATAAAAAAGCCATCACTAACACTGAGTATTAGAAGACCACTGCAAGTTCTTATTGCTTTTTGAGTTAAATAATAATCTTCAAATAAACCAAAAACCAAACAATCTCTATAGTATCTTGCTCATCCTCCTGTTCATTCATTAACACTGGAAGCAATCAGTTATTATATGATGCGGCAACAGAGGCATTTAAAACAACCCAAACAAAACCTATTTAAGTACATGGACATCCCCACCCTCCCTCCCAACCCTCACCCCGAAACTCACTATAACCACTTAGTGCCAGTAGAGGAGCAAAACTCGATAGACAAAACCAGAAATTTGACTACAGTAAGAAGGAAACATAAAGGGAGATAGAGCTTCCTTAAATATTCAAATTCTGATGTCTTCCAGAACGAAGCACATCATCCTCATCATTTAAAAAGGGAAGTTGCTTTATATGTATCTAATCCTTGCACATGCTGAGTAGTTCTCAAGTCCACTGAGTTCCACTGTGCAGCAGTTGATTTTGAATTCAACAATGCTTCAAAAACTACAGTAATATTCAATGCGCTTTTTACTAAGGAGAGGGAAAAAAACAAATGCATGGTGATGTTGGTCTTGCCAGTTCAGCATTTCTGCAGCAACTCCATTTGTCTCTTGCAGTATGAAAGTTCTACCAGCATCAGCCTTCAGAATCATCCTCAGAAGCTGTTGGAACAACACAGTATAATCAGAAGCCTTGACAAAGGTCTGTGAAATTAGAGCACTTTAAGATGAGTAGTGGAAATAAAGGTAATTTTGTAATATTAAATAGCAGATTGTAATACCCACCCAAACCTTGTGTAATTACATAGTTTAATTTTTAAATGCATCTCGTGTCTGAAAAACATGGCGTTTTCAAATCAAAACCCGCCATTACAAAAGCCAGTGTCCTCCTGCTGTTCTTCCTCAAAATAAAAGGAAGAAAACTTAATCACGCCAGAGATTCAACTTTTATGTAGTGTTTACAGTGGCTAATTCCAACATTAGTCAGAGGAGAATATATTGAGTCCATGACAGCAGCACGCAACACAAGGTAATGACTCACAAAGTTAACAATTTGGATACTAAAATATCTAGAAAGGTTCAGCAGTCTAAACAAACAGAAAGACTCTTAAATCTTTATATGTGTGTGTGTGTGTGTGTGTGTCTGTGTTGCTTAATGCAATTAAGTCAGGCCTACTTGGAGCAGGTCCTCTTCCACCCCCATTCTTTCAGCATATGCAAAATGAACATAAAGCCCACCTATGCATAGGATTTTGTTGTTGCAAGGTGAATTAAAAGACAAATACACACTTGTCAACTGTGATTAAAGAAGTCAGTACACACATCTACAACAGGTTTGTAAAGTGTTAGCTTGTCCATAACAGGAATTTAATCTGTCCTCTTAAGCAAACTCTGTAGTCAAGAAAGCATTTACGCTCAAGTAACTTGTTCAATCTCTGAACACAGAAGGAAGGAAGGTCTATCTCCCCACTTGTCCAGTTCTTAGAAGAGAAATGTAACTAAAGTAGCATCAATAATAAATCTAAAGCTTGGTATTCCTCACCTGCAAGTTAGATAAAGCCTGAATCAAATATAGATTACTGTGTAAAATGGCACTCATCATGATTAATTTTTACTCTAAYAAGGATGCACATAACTTAGGAATAAATTCTGAATTCCAGTCCACCTTTGTCTGTTCTGAATGCAGAAATAATAACCTGCTCCTTCAACTAAAGCTTCCACACACAGACAACATTCCTTATCGTACTCCAGTATGTCCCATGCACTGAAAATTCATACACAAACTTTGAATGTTGACAGACATTCACAGGCACACTAGTGAAAAAAAAGGTAGATCAACTTCTACTGCCTATTCATCATGCCCAGAATTAACACTTAAATTCAGGATACATTTACCATAAGTCAGCATATAGTTTACCATAAGTCAGCATATAGTTTTGAATTTAAGCACACTGAAGAAGTCATTAGGTGAAAAGTAGGCTAGTCCTTTGCCAAAATTGGCAACTGTTAAATTTCATTCCTGAAGTGGATAGGTCTGATCAAGGAATACACACAACCAAAAAGTGAAAAAAAAAAAAAAAAAAAGCGGGGGAGAAGAGGGCAAAAAAAAGAAAAGGGAGAAGAGGAAATGGCAGAAGTAGTATGGTAATTTAAGTGCAGTGAAATTCAACTTTAAGTGTTTCTTTTCCACTAGGACTCATGTAAAAGGCTACAACCTGAAGGTCACTACCAATTCCGAAAACATGTACTACTAGAATTACAATAACCAAACAGTAACTAGTGACAAATCTTGCTATCACTTGCAGAAAACACTTCTGTGGTCTAAACAACTCTATGCTGTTGGGAAATTAATCATGGAGAATTAAAACCAGTTCCCCCTCAGAATAATTCAACTGATAATGGAAAAAGCACTGCTGGGTAAAGTCAAATTTTCAGTAATTAAGTTCGGTATTATGAATCTTGGCAAGGAGGATTGTACTCATTTAACTTTGAGTTGATCTAATGGGAGGGGAGGGGAAGAGGGGAAGCACCTACTTTCAATATCTTCCATATGTGCCTGAAGAGTTCTTGCAAGGTTAATAAACTAGAAACAAGGCAGAGAGAAAGTAGTTTAAAAGTTGCAAAGTTATCTGCAGAAATTTGCAACAAGTTAGCAAAGTTTTCTTCACTTTTTCTTCACTTCTTACATCCCAAAGATTCATCCCAGATGTCAGTTATCCTAACCCATTTTTGCCCAACTTACAAAACTCAGTGCAAAATTTAATGTAAGTCCCCACACATTAGGCTTCAAATTGCTATTGCACAGTTATTTCAGCTTCCACTCTATGTCAAATGTTTCTGGTAGCAGTTAGTGGCACCATCTTCATGTTCTACAGTCTGTAAAACACAAATTCTGAAAGTAGCACACAAACAAGTGCCAGTTTTATGAAAACCGATCCTAGAAATTGTAATGCAGAAAAACATAAATCTGTAAGGACTGCATTAGTTGGATCCATTTAATTTACTACACTATTAATAAGGCAAAACAGAGCCCCCTGACTGAATGAAGTTAATGAAAAAATGCATAAATACACTTAAGATTTTAACTGTAAACAAAAAGTTTAAGAGCAGAATTACTATTAGGCAACGGTGGCAGTTTAATGTTAGAAGCACATGGTATTAAAACCCAAAACCCAAAGCCAAAATCCCTAGGAATGCAAGTTCCTTAGGCAACTTTGAAAGTATCAGCCAAGTGTTGTCAGTGACAATCTACATGACTGTTTCAGTGATAGCCCAGATGTTGAGACACAGCAAATAAAAAGAAACAACAGTTTCCATAGCTCAGTTGTATGCTCAGTATCAAACATGCATTGGTGCTTTCCCTCGTTTAAAATGCAGCATCACACAACTGCGTAATGCCGCCTCTGATGAAAAACCAGTTAAACCATCTTATTTCTGCAATATACTCAAGCTAATAACCTGTAGTGAATGCTGGCTACTGCTAGATTATGTCTTTTATGTCTCTACACTTGTAGCAGAGAAAACYGGACATTTCATTTGTGGATCATGAAGTACAAGCTCTACATTACATGTGTACAGAAAAGAGGACCAGTGTTCTAATACAGCAAGAGATTAGAGCACAGTCCTGCCTCTACCCCAAAGGTCTAGTACCTGCTAGCAACCATTCCAATAAGGGTTGGACAAGCTTAATATTGTCAATTCTTTATACGTAATTATAACAAAAAAATCAGCTTTTCAGGTGCTCAGTTGACGAAGAGCACTGATTCATTAGTATCAGATAAACGTGTAGAATGCAGGATTTCCGAATGAGTCACTATGCAGAAATAACTTTGTATGATGATCTCTTACTGGTAAAATGTGCACTTACTGCATCTCTAAGCCAAGCCATTTAAGTGACAAGAATTCAGTCAAATACAACTAATAGGAGTTTTGACTAATGCCAGAAAATCATACTATAGCTAGTAAGTTTCATAATGTAATATTCAAGTACATATTTAGGCACAATCCAGCAGAGAAGCATTGCAAGGTCTAGACCTTTGCAATGTAGACTGGCATAATGAGAAAAATTAATCAAGTAAGATAGTCCAACATTCTCAACTACACGTTTTGTACAGAGGGAGGTTAACCTTCCAGTTTTGCATAAATTCACAATAATCATGACAACATATAAGCAAAGCAACGAATTACCAACAACCTTGACAAAAATGATTTTGCAACACCGTAACTGCAATATAGTAGTACCTTCAGTTTTAAATCAAACATGGTGTTACTGCATTGACAAACCAGACCATTTCAGACCTAAATTTGTTAAATAAGCATGCTTCTTGGGTATCTAGCTCCTAGGTCGCTCAAGTTAACAATCTAGTTCCAAGTTCTCTGTACGAGCAATTCCTGCCATAAAATCACTGCATACTTACTCTGACACGTGTGCTGGCCTCACTTGCAGTTCCTAGCATATCAGAAAAGCGCTGCTCACATAAGTGTAACAACACTACAAGGTAGAGACCAGAGCTGATAAATTCATAGTCTGCCTTAAAGGAGATCAAGAGAAACATTCAGAATGTCAGTGATATGTCTGCATATACGATTCAAGAAGTAGAACAAGAATTAAATTTTACTGGAAACACCATACATTTCATCTCTACTTGTTCCAAGAGAATTAGGAAAATGTAATACTAAAAATTTTAATTACTGAAAAGCTATTTATACTTCTGGTTCTTCCCATCCACCCCAGATCTAACATGTTATCCTTGAAGATAAATAGAAAGTCTTCTACAAATAAAATCTCAGCCAGCATGATTAGTTCACAGGAAGGAATCTGAGAATCAGAGTATTATACCACTGGGGAAAATAAAAACAACAAACTTGGCTGGTTTCTTTTCAGTGGTCCCAACACTATACAGAAAGCCAAAATAAAGGGAAATATTGTAAGAACTTTATGATGCTATAAATATTTTGAGAAATTATTTTCCCTGTTAAGATAAACTTTCAAAATGCTTCTGCTGATCATTTAGAGTCAATTCTTTAGGAAGAAGTTTCAAAGCTCTTATTTCTATTAAAGTACTGTGACAGTAACCAACAATCAGTAGTGCTAAAACATAAGATGATGGCACTCTCGAGAAAAACTTTTCAGAGTCTGGCCCAAGTGACAGGAAATAGACTACTAGGGTAAGAGGTTACTCTAAATAATAAGAAAATTACAGGTTGATGTTTGGCCCCAAAACAGGCATCACTTTGTATTTTCTTTCAACTTCTGAAGCAGGCAAATTTAATTAGTCTTTCTATATTCACAGAAGACAACCCAGAGAGTAAGAAAAACCCTCTGAATAAAGTTCATTAAAATAATGCCAGCTTTTTGTTATTTATTCATTTTTAAATACTACACAATCCAGTAGTTCTAAGATAATGTATTTTATATAACGAGAGTAATACTAATGGGCCTTTAATTATTTTTAATTTAGGAAAGAACTTGAAGGAGCAGCAGGAAGCTGTTAGAAAAGAGGTTAGTTTCTACTACTCTAATGGAACAAAAAAGTTTTTAATGGTATGTTTAAAACAATTGCTTAAGTGTGTTAAAAAACAGCTAAAAGCAAAGACAATTCATGACAATGTGAAATTCAATCCAATCATACTAGTATTCCCACTGCACCTATGCGGCAGAGACACTGGACTGCAAAGCTAGATGATAGATCTGCAACTAAGAAAAGGATAAGAGAGATATTACACTTACTGAAAGCTCAGCTATAGGAAGCACCGCAGGAAGACAGAATTTGCCTGAATATTGAGGAGAAAAGTCTGTTCTGTGTTGACATTACTTTATGCGCGTAACAGTCCTTCTGATAAGGAGATGCATTTTCCTTTTCTAAAGAAGAGCGCCCTCCCAGCACTAAACCAACACTTACCAAATTAGGCAAAATATACTAACTTGTTCATTTGCATGTGCCCTATAGAGTTCATGGATGTCAAAGTCCTCCAGATTCAGATGCAACTTCTCCTTGCACAGTTCACAAGTTGTTACTGCTTCCAAAGAAGAACCTGGTGGGGAGGGGCAGTGGGAAAGTCAGTGTCAAGCTGCAACAATCTATAACATAGGATGCAATTATACAAGCATTACAAACCATAACTAATTCTTGGCTTTATTTTGCAGAGCAAGATTAGAAGAAAAGAAAGCCTCTAATATGAATGTAGTGACTATCTGCTACTGTTGGAATTTAAATGCTATAGAATGTTTATTCTTTATCCAGCTCCACATATTTTGCCTCATGTTCATCCTGGACACCATATGCCTCTTACTGAAAGTCTGGCTTAAAATCGCTGCTTGGGCTGTTTGAATTCTACAGTGTAATCCAAATATACACAAAAGTAATAATAAATATACTGGAATAGCTTAAAGTCACTGCCAGAGTAACATTTTGTCTTAAAGTACCMGGTTTAAAACAAGCTGCTCCATAAGCAACAACATGAACAAAGCAAGTTTATGGTGGATTTATGTCTTATATAGTTAAATACTTCAAATTAATTTCTCCTGCAAACAGATGCTAGCACCTTCCTTTGGCAAAAAGTATTCCATGATCTTCATGTCTTCTACCAAGCCACCTATTTTTAAGTCTTAAAAATACTACAGATAACTTAGTTATAAACTGGTCAATCAATTTACTACAAAACATTTGTACAGTSTGCAATTTCTGAAGTGTTTCTTAAAAAAATCTATATGGACTTTGAAGTAAATTTTTGGACAAGCAGTTTTAATTGCCTTGAACAGGAGTGAGTATTTAAGTATAGTTACAAAAGAAAAACATTTTTGGATTTTCAAATTCCTATCACTCTACTACAGTCAGCCTGGCTATAAAAGTCTTAAAAACTAGAACCACATGCACACGGAAGGGTGGGGAACAAACTCACCCAAAGTGGTAGAGTAGCTCTAAAGTTACACTTCTGCAACGTTATATTTTGTCTAATATCTTAGTGGACAATCCCAAAAATTTAATTCTCTGACTGACAAATACAGTTCTTGGAACTACTCACATGAGAAGCTGCACAGACACACAATAAGCCTGCAAGTGCCACACTGTTGTTTGTCCCCAACTGCTTGTTTTTCAAATAAATACCTTAATATTAGTAACAGTAATCCTCCTAATAAGCCTCCCACTGTAACTGGAAGTCTACCTTGGTCTAGAGTCTGCTTTACCTGAATTTATCTTGGACTGCAGCCATTTTTTCATGCACTCCTGGTGAACATACTGCAGACTTCCAGTGCATTTGCATGGCTCTATTAGAAGGTTGTCAGAACTTGCAGAGGACATTTGACAGATTCTGCATAAGTCACCCTCTTCATCTTCAGAATCTTCTAAAAGCAGGCTGAATAGGAAGGAATATCAACAAACGCTGTGACACATGTCACGTAAGACTTTTTATAGACAATTCTATTCATCAAACTGTTCTCAAACCTACGAGGATTAAAACAAGTTTCTCTTAAGGCAAAACTGAGAACACAGGTGACAAAGGATTGAGCTGCCGCCTTCTCTGAAGCTAAGTTTTAACATCATGGTTACAGAAAACCCTCTCATGTTCAGTAAGTTCCATTTTATTATCTCAGAAGAACATAGTAATTTACCTTTCTTTAATTTTCTGGAGTCTTTCTGGATCTCTTGAAGGTGGTATTTTAGACTTGCCACTTTCTTGTCCATCAGACTGATTCCAACCAGAGGGAATAATATCTACAGTTATCATAAGATTGTCAGACAGACTGCTTCCTAATGTTGGAGGCACTGCAAAGCGAAAGAGAGAACCAGGCAGAATTCCAGAACTCCTCCTACTGTGGGCTGAATCTGGTGGGGAGGCAGTAGCTGTAGGAATACCAGATACTGCAGGTGTTGGTGGTCTGCTAACAGAAGCCCGAGGAGGGCTATCTGATGCTTCAAGAGAGGTCTCCTCACCTGACACTCTTCTTCTGAAGACATGTTGTGATCTAGCAGTTGTATCAGAGGTAGAGATCCTTGCAGATTCATCTCTTCCTTCTCTTCTTCTTCTGGAAAAGAGAGGTGTACATCTGTTCCTCAAAGATGATGATAACCAGGATCCTGTGCTCCTACTTTCAGAGTCTGGTCTGTAACTTTCCCCGTCTGAATCAGAGTTATGATTCTGTGAAACTCCTGATAAACCCCATCTTCGTCTAAGAAAACTAAATCCCTGAGAAGCTTCAGATGTCTGAAGTCCTGGAACTTCTGGAGTTGCAGCTCCATTACTGCTTGACAGAGTAGAAGCTTGAACTCTTGGGACCACCGTTGACTCTTCAGAGCCTAATGATCTTGTATGCAATGAGTCTTGGCTAGACCTTCGAGAGAAAAATGTAGATGACATACTAGATGCTAAACGAGACAGCAGCTGTCTGGTTGTGCGCCTCCCTTCGCTGTCAGCTGCAGGCTCATTCAATGATCTCTGAGAAGATAAAACTCTTTCAGAACCACTTGAAGAAGGATTTTCATCTCTAATGGCAGTAAGAGAAAATGCTGGCTGCAYGTTCCTCTGGGGAGATTCCAGTTCATTTCTCCTTTGTCTTGAAGAATAGCTGGATCTTGAAGAGCTCATGTTGAAAAAAGATGGCTGATGATCAGAAGGCAACTGGCGGTTCATGGATGCATTCAGCCTCAAAGTGCTTAATGAGTTCTCTTTTGGTCTTGCTCCCTCTGCATATGAAGAGGCAGGCCTGTCTTGAAGATCTGTTGCAGAAAAGCAGGGGAAAATACTATGACAAGATGCACTCTAATTGTTACATTCCAGATGGATAACTCTAAAGTGTAAATGCAGAAGTTCAGGATTTCGTGATCCTTACACGAAATTGTTTCAAATTTGGCAGGTAGATTCCAGAGCAATATTGAGTTTAAACTTACTTACCAGAATTCTAAAGTTAAACTGAAACCCAGGCTGGTTTCAGYCTGGTAAATCCATTTGCAATCTAACACCCCCCAAAATCTTCAGACTATTAAGGTATGACTCGCTTTCTTATATGTGAATATGAAAATTCTGACCATCTGGCAGAAGTTACACAAGAACAGCATCTGAATTAAAAACAGCAAACTATATACAATACCATTTATAACTTAAAGGTCCATTCCGCCTGTAGACTGAGAAAGACAGGTTAATCAAAATGTCAGCAATGTAGCAGACACCAGAACACCTGAAACAAATGCATGGATACAGCCAAGTATATTCCCCATCTATTACAACATGCTACCCTTATTCTTCTCATCATAAGAACATCAAGAGCTGCAGTTACAAACTTTGGATAACAGAAATTGAATACTGTCTAAGTTAGATGTGTATCTTACTATAATAATGTTTCAAACCAAGAACTCAAAAATAAAAAGAATACCCTAGAAATACTGTAATTGCACTGCTCCAGTCCAAAAGGGTTACCTAGCTACAGCTTTTATCAAAGAAATGCAACAACTAAGTTAGTTCACATGTTCAGCTATGCAACTGGCTTAAGAACTATCAGACTTAACCATTCTGGATTAGTAATCTCATCTGCTTTCCCAATTATCTTGATTACCTATAGTCAATTAGATAACTATCACCACATTGTTGTGTCCTCCCCTGCTTTTTAAGTGTACATTTGATCACCCAATGCTTCCCAGTGGCCTGCAGGTTGAGGGAGGTGATTCTGCTCCTCTACTCCTTTCTGGTGAGACCCCACCTGGAGCACTGCACCCAGCTCTGGAGTCCTCAGTACAAGAAAGACACAGACTGTTGGACCAGGTCCAGAGGAGGGCCATGAAAATGATCAGAGGGATGGAACACCTCTTCCATGAAGAAAGGCTGAGAGCATTGGGATTTTTTAGCTTGGAGAAGATGCCGGGGGGACCTTATTGCGGCCTTTCAAGATATAAAGGGGGCTTATAAGAAAGAAGGGGACAGACTTTTTAGCAGGGCCTGTAGTGATAGGACAAAGGGTAATGGTTTTAAACTGAAAGAGGGTAGATTGAGACTAGATATAGGGAAGAAATTCTTTACSATGAGGGTGGTGAAACATTGGAACAGGTTGCCCAGAGAGGTGGCAGATGCCCCATCCCTGGAAACATTCAAGGTCAGGTTGGACGGGGCTCTGAGCAACGTGATCTAGTTGAAGATGTCCCTGCCCATAGCAAGGGGTTGGACTGGATGACCTTGAAAGGTTCCTTCCAACCCAAACCATTCTATGATTCTTGTAAGCGTATTTGCTGTAAATACTGTGTAAGTACCTCAACACACTGAGAAGAATTCTGCTGTAGCTGAACTGTAGGTAACATTACATGAAGCAGCTGAGGAGGCTACCATCAGCTAGTCTCCTTCCTCAAATGGCTAGATTTGGGGGACATGGAGGGGGAAGAGGAAGCAGCTGAAGCCTGCTAACTTCATAAGAAGGGAAACTTCTTCAATATTTTAACTACTTAACAAGCATAGGTAGATTAAGGTAGGAGGCAGAAGCTTTCTATATGTATTGTGGAATTAAAACCCTTCATGTTTGTAGTTTTGGTTTTGGTTTTTGTTGTTGTGTTGTTTTTTTTAATGGGTTCTGCATTGCAATCACCATTTATTGTTGAAGCTGAGGTTTATACATCTGGCAGAATCTAACTAAAGAAACATCTGCACAGATRCCAAGCATCTGCCATATGGTTTTGATTACACAGCAGGGAACACAGTTGTGAGTTATTTTTATAGCACTTAACAGTGGCACTACTGCTAGAAACACAGTGTGGACAGTACAAAGTAAGGTCGTCTACCCATCCATTTCTTCCATTACGCTCTACCAGGTAAACTCCAGCTGTCCACTTATTAAAGAAATGTAGAGTATGATGACATTAAAACATACTCTTCTGGCAAGGTAAGACTGCAGGATGAAAACTGGAACTAGTTCTTAATCTTTTCTGCTTATCTTCTATACTTGTGAAAATGTTTTTTTTTTGTTTTTTTTTTTTTTTTTTTAATCTTCTGCATTATAAAATACCACTAATGCATCTGCAAAAGGCGGCAGATCAAGACTGATGACGAGCTTCCCCCGAGACCGCTCTAAAAGGCCACAACGCTGAATAAAAGTGAAAATGACAGTGCAGAAGTCCATACTAGTCCTAGCAGTTAGCACGGAACAAACCTCTCACCTCATGTAAAGTATGTGTTTATTAATTTTTATTTTCAGTGGTCTAGCAGTTTTCCCTAATAACCACTCAAGAACCCAAATGGAAAGAGATAATACAATACAGGCACCTTCATGAAAACCCTTTCCTAAGTCAAATTAACATTATTACTTTTCCCATACCTAAATATAAAGAGATCTTAAGATGAACAAGAAGAAAAGAGGCTTACTGACTACTCACACAGTTACAGTGGCAAACATCAATACCATTTTCTTATGACTGAATGCATCTACAAGCTAGACCATTCATATATCCTTTGATGGTTTAGCCAACRCATGGAAAGTGGCCAACCAGCTTTATTTAAAAGGATACCTTAAAATTAAATAGATCTTTTGGCTTTGTCTTTTGAAGAAAACATTGAAAGAACATGTAAAGAAACTAACAGGCATGCAACCTATGGGTTTACAGCTTTCAGTTGTACAATACATACATGTCGAAGATGAAAAGTCGCTGTTTCTGTAGCTGTGATCCACCAGGTTATTAACAGACAGATCTGTTGTTCTTTCTAACTCTCTTCGCTCTCTCACCAGCTCAGTTCCAAGGGAGCCAAGCATCACTGATGAAGATCTAGGAATCCTGCTGTACCTCCAGGAGGAATCTAGAAAGAAAAAGTAAATAAATCCCCTGTTTTTGTAATACTTTAAAAATCCATTAAAGCTGGTACTTACGCATGCATTCTGGTTATACTATATCAAGGGCGAGTTTAACAATACCACTAAGCTGATCGAGTGGCCAGCTGCCAACATAAAGCCAAGAGTAAGCAGCACTCTGCTGATGCTGGCACTTACTTAATCTTGCAGTGAGTTAGTTCTGAAAGCTAAACAAGAAAAAAGTAGTAATACTTTTGTGAAGAGTCAGACCCATTAACACTCATATAGAACAGGAGGAGGAAGAGAAATAGCATCTTGCTTTCTAATGGTAGCTAGTTATTAAATAGGCTTCACAATATGGCAAAACAGCAGTTTGAGACTTAGTAAATACTGCCATTCTAATGATGCTTCTTAAATGCTCCTAAAATTAATTTTCCAGAAAGACAGCTGAAGCTTAAATGCAGCTTAGACACAACTTTAAGAACAATGACTAATACTGTTCTTGCTCATATTGCAGACTAAACCACTTCAGTTTAAAAAGGGATCTTGTTTTTTTGCTAACAGCTCCAACAACTAAATAGAAAACTGTAATCCTTCAGCTGTGAACAAAATTCTTGTTCCAAAAAATGTTCTTCAATGGGTCTGAAAAATCCACCTTGATTTTGTTTTACTGCTAACTTATAAATCCAAATTTAAGCATTCATTGGTCAGCAGTGTGATGACCAACCAATCTAGAAATGGGAAAGACAGATAGTCCTACACCATAATGAGAAATGTTAATGGTGGTCATTTTATTAACAAAGAGTAAGAAAGCATCAACAATACTGGGTTTTGAGCAAGAATTTATTAACTTTTATTTGGATGACTGTGTGGTTCCATAAAGGGATATAAAAAGAACATTGATCCATACTCACAAGGGTAATCTGAATGGATGTAATGGTCTGTTTCAAAACGTTCTAGAATATTTTCAGTGTAAATTTTCCACCATTATTTCCTGACCTTTAGACTTTTGTTAGCATATTGCTTAACGTACRTCTATCCAAGTATCACATACTTATTTACAGTTTTAATGAAAATTTCAGTTTTTCCTGAAAAACCTCCTAGCGCAGAATGTTTATTTTTGCCTGGCCTATAGAAYGAGTTTACGCCCGCTAAAAGACAACTCTTTCTTCCCCGACCCCTAACAACAGTGCTCTAACCAGCCATGACACTGTGCTTCTTGAAACACAGAGCAAAGTAAGGTAAACATTTCCTTTCTGCTGTCCCTGGCACACATAAGTTTACCAGCACAATTTGACTCATGAAATAACAGCAGCTGCACTCATTCTTTCCTTGAAATCTTAACCAATTAAGACATATTTGAGCCATGAAGTTCAGCTTTACTGCAAATGGAATAGGTACAGGTAATAATTTTGAAATTACACGAGTACAATTGGGTTTTCAAAAGACCATGTTAACAGCATTTTSAGTACTTTGCATACTGCTATGAGTGTGAACATACTCTTCTGTTAGGCACAGGTTTTTAATATTTAAGAATAATAAAAGCATAATATTTCAAAGCAAGTCTTTTAAAACTCGATAAAACCTGATCTTACTACTCAGACAATTTTCTTGTAACTCAGCTCTAGTAATCAACCTCTCACCTGAAAAGGCAGTCAAGCCATTACTTCTCACAGAAGAGGTAGATGTACAAGATAGCTTAGGTCTCTTTGAATCACTATCTCGCTGCTGGCTATGCAGTCTTGAATATGCTCCCTGAGTTCTCTCAGACTCACCATAACACCCAGATGTAAAATGAGAGGAAGAAGATGTAGACTGAAATAACAAAAAAAAATTACAGACACAGTATTTCAGATGTACTTGCACTGAACAAAAGTGTACATAAGACTCACAAAAATAGTAAAGAATAACTTTAAGATGCAAAGCCTTTTTATTTAAAAATAATGGAGGATTTATGCTTGTGCTCTTGATCAGTATTCCCAGGTTTACTCAAGACAGTCCTACCAACAAAAGCCAGTTTCTATTACCATCAGCATTATTCTTCCTTTATAGATAGATGTGGCTTACAGGGGAAAAAGATATTCTTGACTTGTAAGATGCTATAAACATGACCAAATATAGCTTTACAGATCTCCAAGGAAACATAATTTTGCTGTCCAGAAATGGCCAAAACTGATCAGCTTCATTATTTTATTTYATAATTTAACTAATCCAGCTTATTTTTTTACCAACCTAAAATACACTTAGCTAAGGAGTCAGCTCTAGCTTCTAGTAAGCTGTTTAGACCAGATATATTTTCATTACATTGCACTCAAGTGCAACTGAAACAGTTCAGGGTAAAGAATGRGTACAAAACAATTTTTGCAGTGTACAGCACTGAAATAAAACAGTTTTCAGACACTAGTACTAAAAAAAAAAAATAAAAAAATTGGGATAGCCTATAAAGCTGTTAGTCTGGTTACTTCCAGCCAAGGCATTCATTTTCTATTTGAAATGTTTTGATTTTATTGTTTGATATAAAAAAAAAMCTTGAGCTCAATCAAAAAGCTCAGCTGAGCTGTTTGTCCTCCCAGAAAGTATCTACAACCAAGATCCTTTAAGGATCAACCGAATTAGAGTAGATGTTATAGTTGTGTTTGATTTTTGTTATGTTTTTTACTAAGCTTATGCCACTACTTTTTACTCTTTAAAACTAAGAAGTATCTAAGTATTTCTCTTATCCCATAATAAAAAACAGATGGCGAGACACAGAAACTAACATTACAAACCAAGTAAAAAGCCAGGTTAATTTCCCTCATGAATCATCTGTTTAACATATAACTTATCTTTTAATAATTTGCTATTTGATAAGTGGAAGTTTCAGAGTGTCTTCTGCAATGTTCACTTGCATTAGAACTTAATTTAAGAGAAAAATTAACCTTAATGGGAAAAAAATGTATCATTTTGAAATCTTTATAGCACCAACTTAACTAGTTATGTAGACCACTTACAACCAGACTCCGTTTGCATTTCAACTATATGTAGAGACACCTACCATGACTTCCCCTGAAGGCCAGCATCTCCACACTAGTTCCTCCCTCCCCCTCACTTATCTCAAAGTGTCTTAACCTTTAAGTCACAGTAAGGAAAAAAACCACCTATTTAAGGGGCGAGCACTCTCAAGTATCCAAACATCTTTCAGTTTGAAAGTGAGCGGAATTTTCACTTGTTCACTATCTTCCTGCCAAGCACCTTCAGAGTTTTCCTCTTTTCCCATTCTTAGTATTTCTACTGCAACTGGAGTGTTTTATTGTCACTCTACGGTACATAAGCATGTCAAAGAAGCAATCTACTTTATTTTTGGAGTTGTGAAGGCACGTTCTGGAGCCCAGTTAAGACAAGCTGTTAAGGCCTGAGCCTTCAATCCCAGTCAGGTGACAGTTCAGCCTCCATTTTCTTTCACAGTATGCTGTAAGCAGCATATAAATAAGCACAGTCAGACTATGAACTACTCCTCCACAACTAAGTTTTCTAAAGCAGGTCTCCAAAACCATGAACCTTGTGTTAACTCACTATAGCTGGTACCATGCAAAAAACATGCCCTAGAAATACCTGATGGAACAAGCGGAGTATAAACAATATTAACTTTGCCATCCGTAGAACTATAACATATATGAGATTCTAATCACCCCCTCCTTTTTTCTTTTTAAATGGATACTTGCAGAGCCACTCTCACTTCAAATTTATTTCTTAACTATTAGTAAAACTAATACATGTTATTATTTTCATCCTCTGAATAATTTCTTAACACCGCTATCTTCCTGCTTCCCCTCCACCTTAACTTAGCAAGATCTACTTATCTAGAAACATTACAGTGAGCCCCTGCTAGCAGCTTGTCAGATTGGGAAGGCTAAGGTAAAACCCTGGGTTGTTTTTTTTTTTTGTTGTTGTTTTTTTTTTTTTTTTTTTTTTTTTTTTTTTAAAGTGTTACACATTAAAAATTCTCACCAATCTGCTTCTGCTTCCCAAAAGTCTTCCAGAATGTGGATGATCAAGTGTCCCTGAGTAGTGAGTTGGAGAAGACGTTGTAAGCTTCCAAGGAGTTTCATGGGTGTCTCTTTCTCCAATTCCCCAGTCTCTACTGGAGCTATTCAGTACACTGGATTCCTGAAGAACAACATGCTTATCATATGCATCTTGTAACTCAAAATGAACTCAATATCTGATCTGAATATCAGAAATACAGGGAAGTAGAGGTACTAACAAATCTGGAAGCCTTTCATGAGAAAGGGATACCCAAGAATAAATGAAACAGGCTTAAGAGAGAGCCGCTGGCAAAATGAAAGATTCTTTTTAATTACTTTCTAGCAATTACCAGCCCCTTGATCTGCCCTCTAATTTGACTGTAGACAATAAAAAGTTGAAGTGTAAGGCTTCAACTATGTCATCAAGTTATTATTCCTTAAAAAAAAATATACCATGCTACTGCAAATTACACAGTATCTTCTCTGAGTCTTAAACACTCGCCTTTTACCACTGCTTAAGTTTTTTATTTTTCTGCAGTCTATTCTAATAATCCATCATTGCGCTACTGGTAGGCAAGGCTTGCAAATTAGTCATTATTAATTCCAATTACATTTCATGCAAGCAGCAAAAATACATTTCCATTTTTCACTACAAAATTGAATCGTGTGTCTCTTAAGTTTCTTATAAATCACTAACACTGAAGACCACGGTAAAACAGTAAACAGCACTGGGTACAAAACCACTTGGGCTTATGAAATAAGGTAAATAGTTTTAGTGGCCAATTTCAGACACAGGGCAAAGATACTGAATCCACAGGTTGATATGCATAACAAACTAAGACTGTTTGGCAAAACAGTCCTGCAAATACACATTGTTTGCTGCATTACCTTAGAACAAAGTGCTCAAGTTATTTAAAGTCTGATGTCTGCAGGGCAATGACTGTAACCATTCTTTTTGTGTTTTCTCTTCCAAGAAATCTTTACCTTGGCTACACAGGCAAGTTTCTAATAATGAAACTGGGAACCGTTTAACATACAAATCTGTATCTTTAAGAGAACCTAAGGGGTGAGGTTCTACGCTACCAGTTTCACTGAATTTCAATGAATAGATGATAATTAAGGAAAGACATTGCAATTCAATTTGTTCCACAGAATAATTGAAATTAGCAAAATTAATAGAAATAACAGAAATCCAACCATTTTATCACAGCTAAGCAGAGTTTGTAAGTGATTATTTGACCACCCTCTATGAGCTATTAATACTACAACTACAGTAGTTTCTGTCACTATTTCTTAAAAGTTGTAGTATTAGGACTTAAAAAGCTGAAGAAATATTCACGCTTATCATTCTCACAAGCAAAATCAAACCTGAAAATAAAGTATCAGCCAGTAAATTTTCTCATGTTTCAAAGTCTCAGTACAATTCATCAGGTTTCTAAATTATTTCATATATGGATAATCTGCCCATGGGCACAAGACTACACAACTTTAAGATAAAAGTAAAGCGCTCTTAAAGTGTTCTYAATATGAGCCATGCCTGCATACTTAACTGATCTTGAAATACTTGCCCTTCCTTTTTTTTCCAGCTGTTAAGATTCTGAAGATCTGAGAATTTCATCTTATTTTAAGTGTCTGAATCACCAGAGTAAAGACCTTAATCCAAGAACAACACACTTGCCCAGCACTGAAAGCCAGTTCATGGAACTACACCATCTACCATTCTAATGCCAACACAGCTTTTGGTAGCTGTGGCACCTCTGCACTGTGCTCGTTTCTTTAAAAGATGTCCCAAGGCCAAAATAGAAAGAAAAAAAGCAACATATCAGGTATCAAAAAGTGGCTTTAAGAGAAAGTAGATGATCAGGCATGATGTCAGGAAAGCTCAACCCAATTGCTATATCGGRAAAAAAAAAAAAAAAAAAAAAAAAAAATTTCAGTTTGCTTTCTTCCTTCAGTTCAGCTTAAGACTATTTAACATCCCTTGTCAGAACTTAACAACTAAAGCATTACACAAGGTATTCTATTTTTGGTGTCTATTTTCAGTAGCAGAAAAATGTGATCAGGAAAACATTCAAAACAATTTTACACATTACACTTGACCCTATCGCTCCATTAAAAAAACCCCCAATCTTCCACTTCATTTCTCACAAAATGGTTAACAATGTTGTATCATAAAACATAGGATTTTTTTTTTTCCCACACCATTACAATAATTCGATTTTTGTATTGTAAGTCACCTAAAAACAACGCTAGGTCACATACATCAGATTAGTTTACAATTAACCTGCCTGTTATGCCTCCTCAGATGAGCAGAGGCTACTACCCAGACTGATCTCAAAAGTGTATGACATACAAGACTTCATACCCATATGAAAAAAAAAAGGAAGGGGAAGGAGAACAAAGCCACCCCATAGAAACCTTTCTTCTTTTTTAGCCCTACTCAAAACCAAATACTCAAAATTTGACTGCTCTGTCTCCAAAAGTTTTTGAGTTAAGCTATAATCAAGTATGGTCTCTAGCTGCAGAAATGACTTTATATTAAAAAGACAAGTCTCCAAGTTCTCTTTCCTCTATATACCCAAAGCACTACTAATAGTCATACGTATTTTCTTCTGAATGACAAATCTTTTAGGTTTCTGAATGGATTAAGAAAGCGAAAAGGCCTGCCCATTCCATTCCTATCTGACTGGACTTAATCTTATTTAGAATATTTGTTTCTTCTTGCCCCAGTCACTTGTAATCTTAACCTGCAAGCAATAATGGAATTTGCTCCTACCAACTCTGTAAGTACCAAAGGTTAGTCAAGAGAGGGAACTTCCCTATGCTTTTACCACTAAGCACGAGTCTTGTGTAACAAGCTCTCAGACTACCTTTTATGAATTGGAGTGGAAAGAAGGGATACAACATAATCTTCTATACAATTATTTTTCCCTCTGTTTTAACTGGAAAGTGTTATAAAGATCATTCCTCAAATTAGAAGCACTTTGCTCAACAGGAAATAGTCAAAAGATAATACGCAGTACAGTGAACATACTGCAGTTCATTTAATAAATGAAATAATGCAAAGTACATAACTCCCTTGTGCTATAATTTCAAAACAGCGGTAACACATCTAACTTCACAGCACCAGTCCAGCTCAAGACTCATCTTCTGATCAACAGCCTTCAGTGTGATATGTAGACTGTGTGGGTCCATAAAACCCTACAAAAGAGTAAGACTATCTGATTTGGTTTTGCTGAGCAGACAGCCAGTGAAAAATGTGTAGGAATCCAAAAAGCAAAAATGACTGAAGACTACGCTTAGACACTCCCTATAGCCTATATATACTAATGAACACATGCATGCTAGACATGGCAAGATATAATGCATATACGTATAATTGTGCTAAAAATAATTCATGCTCTATTACTTGTAAAACTGTTTCTGGAAAAGGCATTACATAATACAATGTCCCAGCCAGCCTGTCAGCAGGGACCAAAATCAACCATTTCATCAAAAAATACGAACATTTAATCACAGAGTTAAGTTTCTGCAATTTCAAAGACCAAGATGGGCTTACATTTCTGAGCCCAAAATTGCGGTGAGAACTGCTGACCGGAGCAGAAACAAAATAATAAGAGAACTGAGCCAAACAGCCATCTGTTGCTTCCAAGTGCCCAAAACAATTTCTGAAGTAGTTTAGTGTCCACTTCCCATAATATTCTTTCAAAGTGAAAGTACCTGCAGAGTGTAACTTCTTATTCTTAAGCATGGCTCCCCTCCCCCACAAAAGCAATTTGGTTAGTGCAAAATGTTGCATGTGAAACAGCAAACATCTTTACCCCAGTCCTGTCTATTGCACAAAAAGCCTAGTTGTATTAACATACTGACATGACAGTATGATGTAAGCCTAAAGGTCCTCTTCTTACCTTCACAAAATGCAAAGTAAGTAGGTGCTGCAGAGCAGTACAGCCTACTGTCAACTCTTAGAACCACAACATATTCCTGTACTTTTTGCATCATCCACACATGAAGCGTAACGCCCTACACACATAAAAATTCAAACAAAATCCTTACCTCCCCCCAACAGAAAACCCCATTTACCAGGTTTAAGACTGCAGTGACTAGTGCCAAAACAGATCCATAGTATCAGGATGCCCTTCATTCACTGAATAGCTGATTTTTAAAAGTGCAGCTACAAACAAAAGCAAGTAAAGATAGCAAACCTAGAACTACCAGTTCACACTGCAGAATACTGTCATTGGCCTGGTTATTAAATCCTTGCATTTTAGGATTAAACTTGTTTTTTTGTCCTGTGTGGGACTTTTCCTTATATTTTCCTTGTTTTTTTGTCTGGGTTTTAGTGTTCTTCTTGGTGAAAAACAGACATTCAATTTATACTTTACAGAAAGAGACAAAACACATTACCTGGTATCCAGATTCTAATCTCCGTGAAGATTCCCTTGCACTATATGCACCGGCTAAACTGTTTCCAGTCAATGTTCTAGATCCTAGCGAAGAGCTGGAGGCCTGAACAGATATCCTTCGAGGAATTCTTGAGGGTTTTGACTCCATTCTTTGTATCCTGTATGAGGACACACTGATTATTCTTTTAGAAGCAGGGATCTACATGCAAAACATGCACAAGTCATTCTGAGTGTATCATAAATATGACTCACACATACAAATATTTACACAGCGCTTTGGTCTGACTATGCATCAGTAAGATGAGGAAATGAGTTCTTACCCTAGTTTTTGTAACCTCTTCTTTACATTTCCTCCCCTTCCATGTTCGAAAACTAGAAACATAGCCCCTTTTGCTATTCCTATAATTATTATATTACAATTTATTCTTGCTATTATATTACAAGCGGGACCCCCTTAAGAACTCTGCAGCACTASTATTAACACAAAATGAGCCAGGACTCAGGGAAAGAGTCCTCAGATTTCCTAAATTCATATATTACTTTTTTGTTAATAAACTGCATCTCAACACTTGCAGAAACTACAGACTTATTCTTCAGGGTCAAAACTATGAAACTTCACCCTCCTGAGGAAAAAAAAAATACATCTGCAGTCTACCTACGTGAAAGAAATATTTAACTTCTCCACAGACAACTCCCCTGAAAATTAATGTATACAAAAGAGCACATGCTGTCTCACAGGTATATATMAATTTACCTTTGAGTCACTGAGTGTTTATTTCTCTTTTGGTATTTCTAGGCATCTCAAAAGAAATGCTGGTGCATTTTCCRCCTGAGAAGTGATCCTGGAGTCATTCCTGTCCTTAAAAGGATATCTTGACTTAACATTGCTCAAAAAGTCCAGATACATAGCTAACTGGTCTGCTAACATTCCCAGATTCTTCCTCCTCAGGATGGTACAGACACAATCAGACCACAAAAGGTAGCTCTAATAAAAAAATTTAAGAGAACTGCAGTATCCTCAGTGGTGTGGTGCAGTGTGGGATAACTAACAACTCTAAAACAGATGGCCGAGAACTCCATTGGTACAAGGTGATTTGCCGAAGTGGTACAATCTGTTTTATTTAACCACTTTTAATTCTGGCCTAACCTTCTGGGAATGGGAATAAGCTATATCAGAAAAAAAAATTACCAATCAGTAAAGCACATTTTTTTTCAACACATCAGCCATGCTCATCAGTAACACAGTCTGTGAAAAGCTGCTGCATCAATCCTGACATACCTCAYGTCTGGCTGCAGTTTCAAGTTGAGTTCACGTACTCGGGACTTTTAGTCTTAGGTGAATGTCACACTGCATTACATATTCTAGCTGGTAAAAGCTAGTTTGTACAGAACTCCATGACCAAACAGTTGGACAGCTGAGGTTAATTTCCTTAACAGAAGGTTTTTTAGCTACTGTTCTGGTGCATGTTCAGTTGCTAGCTTTACAACACAGGTCACAATATAAAGTAGCCTAAATGCTTAATCTTACAAGTAGGACCTTTTTTTTTTTTTTTCATTTAGAAAAAAAAAAAGTTATAACATAAAGCATACCAGGTWTAAGTGAATGTTTACAATTGCATACAAAAGAGCTATTGGGTTGTATTATGGAGAAGCACACCATATTCTAGACCATGCTTCAGACATTTAGCAACCCATTCGTTTTTGCCAGAGACACCGCCAGTGAAACAAGATCAGTTCAGGAATCTGAAATTCTCACTTGCCTAACTTTGGATTAGGAAGCTGAAATCATGACTTCGTTAAATTTCCCAGAACACATTTAAACCCCTAAGTAAATATTGAGCAATTGTATGCAATTCTCAAAAGTTGTAAATACAGCTGTATTGATAARAATGCTCTAAGCAGTGTTCCAAAGTACAGAACAACACTGTCAATCGTGGAAATTGAAAAGAAATTCAGTAAGGACAGATCTAATACTCTAAGCTACACCACTTCAAGTGGATTGTTTGTGCAATAAAATGTAACAATCATACTTCTTCATATTTGTAACATTAGATAAGACACTGTAATGATGGTTAATTTAAGCTTTAGGGTCATCTGCCATAATGTGCACTGCAAGTCTAGTACTTGTCTGAAGCTGCGCTGAGTATGAAAGAGTAACTATTCAAGTTGCAAATTGTGAAGCTAAAATAATGTCACAGTAATACAGACTAGGGTGTATGCTGGACAGGACAGCTGTCGGTCTTGATGAGATCGGACATCCAAAGCACTGTTTATCTACGTTTTACCCTGATACAAAATATAAGGGACAAACACACAGAATAATGGATCAAATTCTGTATTATTAAGTACCTGACAAAAAGGTACCTGACACCAGCACTATCACTTTCAATACGGATCATTCTGTTCCTGGATCACTTTGCTTCAGATAGGTGTGGAACCAGACGAATTAAATAACAGATGAAAGTCAGACACAGACATATGTAGAATAGGCAAAGGCTCTAGAAGGGATGGAAGCTCCTACCAGTAGAAATGAATGTCCAGATGAACAGGGGGAAGAGACAGAAGCGTAAGAAGTTATAAGAACTTCAAGACTAAATTAGAGATCATCTAACACTAAATAAAATTGCTTACGCAYCATCCACAAAACAGACAAAATAAGAGCATTCAGATAGGAAAGGACAGGGTGGAAGACTGTGGACACCAGAGGCAACTAGCTCTAGAAGCTGAAATGGAGTCCAAGATCAGCAAATTGCTTCTACAAACATACATAAAAAGGCACAAGACTAATTTTCTCCTCCAGTGGTAACCCCAAGAGGACAATGTCATCAATCAACTTAATCTTCTAAATTAGCACAGGTTGTGATTTCAACCTGAATATGTCAGGATGATACCATCTATATATTTTCTTTCCCTAAGTAAAGAATCTTGCAGAAACTATACACAAAAAATGTGTTAAAACAAGATAAAGGCAGCACATTAGAAAATGCAAAATGTAATATGTCCAATTATGCATACACATTGTGATTAATTTCTTTAATACAACCGTACATTTTTTCTGCACAATAACGAACAGTGTTATTTTTCTGCAGTCCTGGCCTCAGCCAGCAAATGAGAAGGCTCTGCTATAAAGATGAATCAGAGTTGTGTAAGAACAGGCATTTGACAAGAGGAACCCTGCCTTGTTTGATGCAGAGGTGAAAAGGTACTGAAAAAAAGGCCTTACGGTCTAGGCAAAGAACTTCTGCTTGAGGAAACTGGATTTTATCTTTGCCTTTCCATGAAGATTCAGTGACATGAGGCATGCCATTCAGATTAATCATTTTTCAAAAACCACTACACAAGAGCTCTTCAATTTCTGGTCATCCATCATAAAATTTACTTGGAATCTAACTAGCAGAAATCATGAAAGCATATATCTGCAACTGAAGTCAATGGAGCCTTGACCTGAATATATTAGATAGATAAAACTAGATACTAGGCATCTCAACTTTGGTAATCAACGCTAGTAAGAAGTCTTCCAGGGTTTTTGGTTTAGGTTTTTTTGTTTGCTTGTTTTTTCTTCCCAGAGTTCTTTGAAAACCATTTTAAGCACCGTACCCTGGAAGCTTGAGAAACAGCTATCTTCACAGTTGGCTTGAATACACACAATACACATATAAGGCTTATGCTGATCATGGTAACACGAGGTGGTCAAGGTGAACATGCTAAGCTATCACAGAACCCAGGACAGAGAGAGACAGTGGTCTCACAATAAAAAAAAACAAAAAAACACAAAATATATTATTAAAATGACAGTAATACCTGTCTGCAAGGGGAATATAATGTTTTTATAGAATATTCCAGAATAAGAATGGTTCCCTTTTACAGTATCAGCATCTTAAGGGTTTTTAGAATGAGGACAGACACTCAAATTAAAACCTCGAACATTTTATTTACCCACACAGGAATTCAACAAATCCCAAGTGGTAATTAACATGCTGTAATGAGTTCTATAATGACAAAGTAGTCACCTCAATTTACACAGAAGGTAGTGAGACCACAAAATACTTAAATGACTTCTCTGAGGAGCAAATAAAAAAAAAAAAAAAATCTAAGTTGTGTTGCAGTCCGAACTGATTTAAAAGCCTGTTATTGCCACAAAGGAAAGGAACACCTTACTCAAATGACACCTGCTGTTTCATTCATTGAGCAACCTCAACACGCTATCCTGGCAAAATACACATCTGGCTTCTCAATCACTTTGACACTACTCATGCTGGTATCCAACAACAGAGTAACGAGAAAAGGAACAGCAAGCTGAGAAGCACTCTTCTCATCAAAGCAACATATTTCATCAGCTCATGCCATGTTACACAACTTAGCAATCACAACCTCATGCAAAAATCTGGAAACAACTCTTGTGCCTCCTGGAATACGGGATACATGTGATGCCTCTCAAGAGTTGGTAAGAAACCAAGTTCTGAAATCAAACTTTAAATTTAAAGTTGTACCTGGGAAACAGATGATCAACTTGTAACAGGAGGTGGAGGTGAACATCCTATTTTGAGTACACAGCTCAAATGTCCTGCCCTTCTTGATCTGTCATCCCTCCAACTAAATTATAAAACATCAACTAGACCTAACTTAGCCACGGGTAGAGATAATGAGAGATAAAATATCCAAGAGGTCTTTGCGGGAAAGCAGCGTAATCTCAAAAGGTAAAAATAAGACAAACAGCAAACATTTCAAATAAAAACCTCTCACTCCTCCTCTCTTCTGCCCTAACCCCCTCTACTGAGAAATGAGTGGCAGTTTGAGGTGGTCATGTCTACCAGTAAGGGAAGCCTTTACTAGCTTCCATGCTTTCTACTAACAGTTTAAAGCATTCTTGTACCCTCAATCAGAGAGAAGCACATGCTTCACCCGCAGCATCTAAATTCAAGTTTTCCACTTTGGAACTATGTGGTGACACTTCTACCTAAGACTTGAGTTTTTAGGTCTACAGGTTCTTGTATGGCTTGATATACAACTGTTCATAAGACTTTCTCCCGAGCAGCTTGTTATCACGTGTCTTCCTCAGTGTTTACTCACAATCATGTTTTTATGACAAACAAGATGGAGTTCAGGGACAATACTCTGTCTGCGTGATTCTTTGTTCGGGGTAATTTCTCAACCTTCAACCAAGGAAGACTGACAAAAAGCTCAGAAGCCTCTCAGGAGTCCCATGAGCAAGAGAAATATTTACAAATGCCGATCCTCTGCCTACGCTGCAGCAGCTGATGCCATGACGCTGGGCTGTTCCCCCAGACTGGAGCCAGCAGGCTCTAGGCACCGGGTGTTCCGCAGAGCCGCTGTAGAGGGCACCACACGTTCCCCCCCAGGCTTGAAGGGAGAGGCCCAGCCGGCAACGATCGATCGGGGGAGAAACACGGTTGCCCACCTTAAGTACCTAAATTAATTCTTGCACGCGCTGCAGGCCAACGCCAAACTGGGGCTCGCACCAGGCTTAACGGCAGCGCCGACCGCCGCTCTGCCCCGACCCCGCAGGGCAGAGGCTCCTCAGGGGGAGAAAACGAACGGGGGGACAGAGGGTATCACGCAGGTCCGCTGCCAGAGAAGGCGCGGAGGCGTGCGGCCGWCAGAGGTGCTTCGCAGACAGAAGGGCGGAGGAGCCAGGCGCCAGCCCCGAGACAAAATGGCTCCCCCCGGCCCTGGCGCGGAGCCGCCGGACSCAGCCCCGCACAAAGGCGCGAGCTGGGCCGTACAGGGACATCTTCTCCTCCTCAACACCGTAAGCGGTCTGTACTCACTCTCACGGCACAACCCTCACGACGCAGACATTCAGGAGCTGAGGAGCCACCGGAGGGGCCAAGTCGGGTCGGGCCTACAGGCTGCCACGRCAAGCCAGCCGCCTCTCCCTGCAACACAATGGCGACAGCGCGGAGACTGCACGACTGTCAATCACCACCCGCGCCCCGCCCATGCCCAGCTCTCGCGAGAACTGCGGCGGGAGCAGCCTGGGGGCGGGGCGGGGCGGGGTCCGGCCGCGCCGGTGGTCGCCTCGCCGGGCCTCACCGGTGGAGTGGGGTGGGGTGGGGGGCGTTGGGGAGCGGCTGCCGCCGGCCTGTGTTCGTACACAGAGCGCGGTGTCGCGAGGAGACCCGAGATCGGATTTAGCACGGCTCATCTGAGCTGTTAGAGATTAAAATCATGGCACTCCGCAAAATGAAGGTGATCTGAAAAATCCTCATATTAAAGACACTACTTCTTTTCTTTTTGGGGAGAAACATCCCAAAAGCCACAGTTTGAATCGACTTTCAAGTTCAACATTCAGCCTTATAACTGCAAGCAGAGGTTCTGGGTTTTCTTCCTATGCTACATACTCTTTGTAGTTTCAATACTGTTTTATAAATAAATCCACTGTATCTCGTGGACAGCCGCATGTAGCCTGGATTGGATCTCAGTTCCCTGGAGGACATGGTGGGACGGTGATATTGGAGAAAGCCGCCTCAACTGCAAAGCAATGGAAATGCCATTCATTCCAATTGTATTCAGACTTCAGTTTTGTCCTCTTCAAAGTAGTAAGACATTGGCAGACATTTTTACTTGAGGGGAAGACTTACAAAATCAGGAGATAATCTTATCAAATTCTGAAAATGCCAAGCCTTCACAAAATCTCTCACAATCCTAAACAAATGGTTTCCAGTGTCCCTGCTCGCTACAGAATATGGCAGAGATCTCACACTACCGTGTTTTCTGAACCAGGCTCTGAAGAAGACATGTTGTGTTATTACTGTGGAGTCTAGGCTTCTATCACTGCAGTCACAAGTCTCAGTATTTTACTGATCCAATATCCATCTCTCAKCAGCCTACAGCAGGGCTTTCCTGAATCCCAGCAGCACAGTGAGTGCCCTAGATTGCATTGTTGCAAGTCAGATAAAGGGGTATGCAATAGTAGCAGGCTGGCCATTCTTTAAGGGAGGAAAAAAGAAAAAAAAAAAACACCCAAAAAAACAGAAAACACAACTAGCCACCCTGACACAGGGCTACAACACACAAATTCAATGTGTGCATGCCTAATAGCTCTGACAGATCTGGAACACGTGTAAGACCAGCCAGGCTGGTTAGAAACTAGCCAGGTGGCATCTCTAAATTATAGGACAGTCCTATGTTTAGCAATATCCTTGATTCTGCTTCCTATTCATGCTTTTAAATGTGTTTTTCCATATGTTTGGATTGTGATGGGTTTTGTTCACTGATTCTCTTCCACAGAGAAACGGTGGGCAAATTACTATGGAATTGGAGACGAGGACAAAGAGCTGGGAAGAGCTGTAGACAGAGAAGCAACTGAACAAAAACTGATAGAAGAGAAAGGCTGCTGGTTTTTTGCTGATGGGCATGTTGCTTTTCACCAGCATGCCCAAAGCAATGCTTGCTGGACTTCGAAAAATCTTGTCGATAGCAGCCAGAAGCAGGCTGCTGCCCCTGCCAATACCATTTATTTGGCATATCCATCTCCAGGGAAAGAGGACAGCTGGGAATGGACTTCATGAATCATTCCAGCAGTAGCAGTTGCCCTTTTTCCTGGTTAGCAAACAAGAACACTTATAGAAAGGATTAGATCTACATTAAATTCAATCCTTAAAGGAGGCATTCTGTCTTTTAGTCATGCAAATCAACTGTAATTCACAGATCAAGTAAAATGACTGTGTGAATGTAGAGGACGGAGCATACAGCCCTCCTGCAGCTGGAACAGATCATGGCTACCACTAAGCAATTCCATTATGCTTTTCTTTTTAAAAGCAAGTTAAAAGGTAAGTAGGGTAAGCTCTATCCAATATAAAACTTCAGAGCTCTTCAATTCAGTCTCACTACCATCAGAAGAGGATTTGCTGGGGCTGCTAAGAAAGATGTTATACCATTCACTGCGTTAGCCCTGTCCAATGCAATGCACAATTTGTATTACTTGAGGGTTGATGCAATATCCTTTTATTAGCAATCCATGAGCCATTTGTTGGCCATACTCTTGTCACAACTTTGTTCCTTTTCTTAGAATGAAAAAAATTACACTATCACCTGAGCTCATAGGCTTGCATTTTTTTTTAATCTGCATAATGGATCAAGGATCTACCCTGTAATATTGCAACACTGCATAAATAAATTACAAATATACAACATTGGGAAAGGTTAAGATATAATGATCAATATCACCACATTGCACAAAGACTTCTCTACATTGTGAATCATTGCTAAAATGGCACCAYCTAATGCGCCTGGAATACAGTTTGGGATTTGTCTTAAGGAAAATGTCAAAATGTTGGGTGATAGTGGCTGAAGTCACAAAAGCCTGTGTAATAATGGGCTTGTAAATGGCAAAGCAGTAGGTTTAGAGTACATCTGCTTTATCATGTCCTTTAACCATATCAAGAATATGGAAATAGGCAGATTCAAGTCAGATAATTATTAACAGACTTACTGTCCATAACTGTCCATTCTTACATCCTCTCACAAACTGTTTTTCCACAAATGACTGAACTTTTCATACAGTGCGTCCTTAACTTCAGTAGATCATAATCTGAAATTTTAAGATGATCTGAAATTGGTGTTGTCTAGTTGTCTATTTTTATTCTACCCATGTTAGTAAGTCATTCTTAAGTAAAATTCACTTCTAATAACCATCTGGAGATAGACACTTTCCAAAGAGTTTTCATAACATTTCTGACCAGACTGCAAGAATTTTATTAAAGAKCACTGATATTTTTTTTTATGCAGTTTAGATTACATCTTGAATATTCATTTGTTATGAAGAATTTCAGGCAATATCCTAAGAATTTTGACCCTCTCCTTTCAGTGAGAAATGGCAGCAAAAAGGTCCCAAATCAAGAAAAGGTTTTTGGATGTGGCATGTCTTCACATAGATGGTCCCAAATATTACAGTAACCAAAAGCTGGGGAAAGGTAGGAGGAAGACCTCCATGGATAGCAGACGTTGTGTCCTAGAAAAAGGGAAATGTATCCTTGAGTCAAAAGTCAGTCCATTCAACAATTACTATGAAATACAGTTTTTGGAATACACCACCTGCTGAGTATGTGTAGCTTAGACTGCGGAAGAGGAATAGGTTGAAGAACTTGCAGACAGACGAAGCCAGGGCAATCTCAAATCATCCTTTTTCTGTGTTTTTTTCTGCATTGAAAAGTTACTTTAGGTTATATGTGGACTTGTTCTTTTTATTGTATATCAGCTAAAACAAGGACTATGGAATAGTCCCTACAGTTGAGTCTATACAGATTTCAAGGGCTATCTTCAATTAGTTTAACCCTTGCCTTTTCTTCTTTGCGTTGTACTTTACCAGCAGGCTGCCATGTGCACTATAGTTACTGAGCATGACACTAAATGTATTATAGGTTCCCCGGCTTCCAGCCTGCCAGGAGGAGTTGTGGGGTTGCTCCTGGTTGATTTGCAAACACCATGTAAGTAAGTTTAGAACATGTTACAGAGGAGGGAAAACTGGCATGTGAGGAAAAGCAGAGTCCATGTTAGACTGTCTATGGTAAATATTACACAGGAAAGATTTCTGAAAGTGGACAGTGAACTAGAAAGTGATCACCAAAGGACAAACCCAAATCATGGTCCACAGCTTAAACAAACCTTGTAAGTATGGTGACTGTGAAAGGCTCATTCTAATCATCCAAACTGCCAAGTACACAGTGCTGATATGAAAAAAAAGAAAAAAAAATTAATTTATTGCAGAGACAAAAGAATTTAGGACAGATAAAGCCTTAAAGAAACTACTTTCTTTAGTAGTACTGCCAGTSAGAAACATTGCATAATTCTTATAGAAATAATTAATCAAAAAATATGTCTAGCCTTCACAATGCAGGCATTTTGAACATGGTAATTTTTTTAAGGCAAGGTGAAAATCACTGCTTTTAAAMTTTTTGATATGTGAAACTAATTTTAATAAAAACTAATTTTGATATCRGAAGCTTTGAAACTAAAAGACTTTTTAACTTTATCAAAATCAAACTGAAATAATTTTGCCCCATACAGATCCCAGTTTTGTGACATAAAACACTGTGGTGCACACCCAGTTTAAAAAGGTTTTCTTCYTGTTACTTTACCTTGTAAATCTATACTTCCTTCTCAGTATCCAGAAAAAAATCATTGTCCAGTGTTCCTGATAATTAATATGTCTTTAAAGCATAAAAATATCTACTTCATTCTGTTACCAGTTTATTTTAATCAAGAAGGTTTTATGTGCCTTCTGAATTACATCTGTTCTTGCTTTAAAAGAGTGTAAAGTAGAAAGCAATTAAACCATATTAATAGATTAAATTTTTCAGGTAATAATACTTTGGGTAGACGGGCCAAGTGTACCTGTATTTTCTTTTAAAATTTTAGTTTTAGACTACAGATATATTTTACAAGCTAAAAGAATGCATCTTAAAAATTACATAAATATTTTAGAATTGTTAAAAATTATTTGGTTTTGTTTTACAAAGGTGGTTAGTTCTTTTTTTACTGTAGTTGTTATTTCTGGAATTCTAATATTACAGAAAATGTCAATGTTTTTAAATCTTTGTTTAAAGTCTACTTTAACTGTATACTCCAAGTCAGGGAGAAGTCTAAAGCTCTATGAGGCACAGAATTCAACTTCTACTAGTGTTTTATTCACTGAGGAGCTCTTACAGATGATTTGAATTAAAAACATTGATCAAAATGCTTCTGCTGGTTTGTCTTCTCAGAATACCTATATTCTCTTTCATTCATTTCTGTGGAATAACTAGTCTTCGTTCTAAAGCCAAGGCAAATATTAAACAGAGATACATAAACTTAAAACAAAAAAAAAATTCAGAACTAACATATTCTTCAGCAGACAACAGGAACCACAACTACCTTTCCCCTTCCCAATAGCTTTTATTATATGCTTAAAAAAAGAATAAACTATGTATTTGCATACCTCGTATACAAATATCCTAATAAATAGGAAGAACTCTTCACCTGAAATCACATATATGGATTGATTCACATTTTTTTAATATATGAAGCTAACAGTGAAAAGTCAGAAGACATTTTAGAGCAAATAGAATGTTTAGACATCAATATTCTTTTCCATCTTCCTATCCAGGATGATGTCTTGAGTTAGGGACAGGGCTTGCAGGTTTAAGAACACCTGATCTCTGCAGGTGCAGAAAGACTCAGGTGGCAGTTAATTTCTATTGCTTAACCCAGGCTAGAGCAGTGGAAATTACTCCTTTGAAGATGAAAATGTCTTTGCTTATTGTCATTGAAGAAGAAATTTTTGCTGCTGAAAACTTGAGAAAACTTGGATAGCCTTAAGATATCTTTCTATGTGCCTAAGTTATAACAATTAAATAATTGCACAAAACCAACACATATCTATACATAAACGTATGGGGTTGAAAAAGTTTTTGAACAAGAATAATAGCAATGTAAGATTTTACTGAAGTCTATGTGAGCTCTGTTACTGAGGATAGTATGTAAGTAGGGTGGTGAGTACAGGATGTTTTACCACTGTGTTGATGAGAATGGACCGGAATCCAGGAACAACATAATTACTGTTATTGTGTTATTGTGACTAATTTAGTGTTAAAGCAGAGAAGGAAGTGGGAGGAGCAAAGCATCAGGGACTATTAGTTGCACGTACACACAACAAGGGGATCATTGTTCTTTTCCTGTAATTGAAATACAGGCAGTAGAGTTGTGGCTCTCTCTCCCCCTCTCAAAATAACTACTTGAATGTATTTATTTATTTTCCTTAATTTATATTGTGTCCATCATTTTTATGGATAGGAATAAATGACTATGATTAAAACAGAAGACATTTTCAACTCTTGGTGAAACTACACCTCTCGGTTGCTCTTGCTATATGGTTGCAAAGATTAATATCCCTTTCTTGAGGTTCAACTAAGAAAAAGTCAAAACGAACAATTGTCTTTTGCTGTGCACTTAATAAGACCAGAGCAGATCTCTTCTTCTTGTGCCTAACACAGGTGAGAAAACAAATAGCAAGAAGATTTGACTTACTACCACTTTTTCTTATTTGACTTAATAAATCTATTGTGTCCATTTTATACCAGCTTAAGATAAAGAAATTGAAGGAGAAAAGAAAAGGATTTTGTTTTGACCAAGGATGGGGAGCCACCAGTCAGCAGAGATGGGAARGGGGAAGAGAGGAGATGAGGTCACACTTCTGCTTTTGGTGTAAGGTGTTCTTGGAGGTTTTTATCAGCGAGGCCCATGTGGGCCTGAGACAGCATATCTTCACCTTTGCTCCCAGAGAGAAGGTTGGAAATAACAAGAGGCCAACACAGACAGTGCTGGAAACAGATCAGGGAATAAAGATGCTCCTTGACTCCATGGGATCTTGGAGCACTGAGGCGTTTTTGTTGCCTTTTGTTGAGTTTGTCACTGATGTGATGATCTGCACTACCAGTGTTTCACAGACTGTGATACTGGACACTCACAGTTTGTGTGAAGAGACACCAAATACCAGACTCGCAGCCCAGAGGTATATGTCGAAAACAGGTGGTGACACACATCTTCAGTCTTCATTTTTATGATGACTGGTTATTTTATCCTCACAGAGACAGACTGATGCTACAAGATATCTTTTCTTTCTCAGGTGCTATTAAGGGTCAAGCAAGAACATAACTGCTTTTAATGCTTCATGTCTTTTTTCTGAGAATGTGCTATAGGCAAGTTACCTGAAGCAGGCTTCTGTGTTCATCTAATTCGAATGAACTCAGGGTAATAATCTCAGACAGCACATGATGCTTCTAGCCGTGGACTCCTGAGCGCAGTGTGCAGTGCCAGTAAGCAGGTCCAGCCTTTCCTTCTGCACTCTCCTACTCCTTGTGTGCTGAATCACACTAAGTCGTTCTGACCTCCATATAAATGTTCTAATTTATTTTTATGTCTCCCAATGGAACAGGCGGCCCACAGCATACTGCTATTATATGCTGACTTTCAGGAGCTGCTTTTTGCCAGTACTTTATGTGAGGTCAACATAATTTGCTTGTATTTGGCAGCAGAAAAAAATGGTTTCACATTAGACAGCCCTAAAATATTTTCTTGCTTTATAATGTGTCTGTGGCACTTACCACTCTTTGGGAGAGTGCTCAGCTTTGTTGTTCCTTTCCACAGTCCCACACGCTCCCTCATCAGAGCCCAAAGCTACAGGCTGTTGCATGGCTGTTAAAAGAAATGTCAGGGAGAGGGACCTAGATGGGGTGTGTGTATATGTGTGCACGTGTGTGCATTGGAAAGGACGTTTATAAATAAGAGACATGGGTGTTAATACTTATGGTGACTAATGAGCAGGAAATACTAAGGGGCAGCATACCTGTGCAATTGCATTCCACATTGCCTGTGATGACTGATAAAGTCCATTATGCTTTGCATGTGAGCAGAGCTATACTTTCATCTGCTTCTAAAAATGAGTATGACTGAAATAAAAATGCAATATGCGTCCTAGCCCTGGCACAATTAGACATACCATGCTGCAGGGACGACCTGATAGTTTTGAACAAAACCAGCAGCAAGCGTATGTTCCCCCATGCATACTGTAATAATGGACTTAGTACCAGAGTCTATCAGAGCCCGTCATGGGCACTAGCTTCTAGGTAAGGATGTGGTCTTTCAAAGAGGAGGGCTGCTAGTCTGTATTAGCATTATCTCTGGATCTAATGTTACACAAGGATAGTTAGATAGCTCTCTCCCACCACTTCCAAGCTTTTGATCCTTTCTATTTAAGTGGAGTTCCAAGGATAGAAATGTGGGAGTTGGCTCTACATCTATTATCATTCCTTTATATTGATGGTGTTCCAACTGTACTGTTCTTAATAGTTTGTCACTCTTTTAATCTCCCAAGTATGTGAAGGAAGCAGAGGTGGTTATTGTCTCTGTCTTTACCTAAAAATCAGTGTGACTATGAAGCAAAAAAGTTAGCTTGCTGATCTTGCAGTTCTTCCAGCGTTACCCCAATGCAGAGCACACACAAGGAATTTCTACAATAATTCCAGCAGAGAAACACTTGTAAATACTGCAGTCACGCTTCCAACGCTGTTGTCCATTTATGTTCTAAACCTTTTTTTTGAGAGAGAGCAAAATGCATATGAGTGTGAATGATGGGAAAGAAGAATTCCTACAAATTGAATATTAGGTTGCTGACACAGTGTAGTCAATTACTTTTTAAAATATGCTAAACACAAGTCTTCAAGGGCATATGCAAGACTAAATAATTTACCAAATAATTTTCTTATTCATTAAGTGTTAATAAAATGTTAGCTGTCAGCTCTATAATATGACTCCACACATATTGCCTCCTCATTTGAAAAAAGGGAATATAGCTTGCTGCTCCAAAGGTCATTTGGAGTGTCGCAAATAGAATGGAAAATCCCTTCTGAAATAACAAGTACAGCAAACTCACAGGGGAAAAAAGATCACTCCAATCTTAGCTGGAATCAATTTTTTTTAAGACTCTATAACTTAGTACCAAAAATTTAAAAGTCATCTTGAAATGTGTGGAAAACTCTTGATACACACACACATACGTATATATATATACACACACACATATATTTGTAAGTGTACATATACACACATTACACGCAATGTCTTCTCACTTTCCATTTTATACAGCAGGGGATGTTCTTGGAGATTTGTCCTTGAAGTAAGTATGGATCTTGCTAAGAAGTGAGTAGGCTCAATTTGACATAAGGAGGATCTCGTTCTGGATGAGTAGTCATGAGAAAGGAATCTAAGTGCAGTGAAGCCAAGGGGTCAAGGTTTAACTGAACTGCACTCCCTTGTTAGAACACAAGAATAGCCATATTCGGCTGATGAAAGGTCCAGTCAGTGTGGTATCTCATCTCAAATAATGGCTGGTAGACACATTTAGCAAAGAGTATAAGAACAGGGCAAAGCACACTGTGAAACTTTCCTCTTTTTCACCAATCCCAGATTTCAGCAATTTGGACATAATACCCATGTTTTCAACAGCCGTTGATGGATCATAATTTTATTTAATTGTTTTTTGGAACTTTTTGGATATTTTTATACATCCTGTAGTAGTAATTCCAGAATTTAGCTTTGTGCTGTGGAAAAAAAGGATCCTCTTGTTGCTTGTGTAGGACTTGCTATCTGATAATTTAATTTGATACTTCCTAATTCTTGCAATAAGAGAAACAGCAAATAATTGTTTCCTTTTCGAGTTCTGACTTTTAATAGATGCCTATCATCTTGACTTTAAGTTTTGCCTTTTCTGAGTTACAAGACTGTAGTCCATTTTTCAATCCGTAAGTTCTATAACTTTGAACATCCTTTCTTTTCATTTTTTGGTCCTACTATATCTTCTCTGACAGGAAGAGCTGGAACAGAACTGATTATTCAGGATGTAGGCACACCATGGATTAATAGTGGTTTAGTGGTGCTTTCACTTTTGTACTGTACTCCCTTTCTAAGCATTTGTAACATTATACTTGGGTTTTAGATCACTACAGGTGCCTAAGGATTCAGTCTGGAATGAATTTCATACTGCTTCCCAGAAGGAGGGCTGAACAGTGCTTCCTCTGTATGCTAGATTCTAAAGCAAATTGGAGAARCTGCCTGTCACTGTACCTGGTGTTACTCCCGTACTCTCACTAGACATCTGCTATTAGCTTGTATTGGGTTTACGTGGCAAGGGTTTGGTAGCAAGGGGGCTGCAGGGGTGGCTTCTGTGAGAAGACACCAGGAGTCTTTTCCTGAGGGACTATAGCCCATGGAAAGGACCCGCGCTGGAGCAGTTCTTGAGGAACTGCAGCCTGTGAGAAGGACCCATGCTGGAGAAGTTTGTGAAGGACTGTATCCTGTGGGAGGGACCCCATGCTGGAGAAGGGGAACAGTGTGAAGAGGAAGGAGCGGTAGAGAAGTGTGCACTGGTTTTGGTTGAGATAGAGGTAATTTTCTTCATAGCAGCTTGTACGGTCCTATGTTTTGGATTTGTGATGAAAACTGTGTTGATAACAGGAATGTTTTATTGCTGAATAGTGCAATCCCCATTCCCCATCCCCACTGCGCCGCTCATGGGGGAGGAGGTCGAAGAGTCAGAACAAAGGAGTAAAGTTGAGCCTGGGAAGAAGGGGGGGGTGGAGGGAGGGTGATTTTCRTTTTGGCTTTGTTTCTCACCATCCTGCTCAATTTTAAATTGGCAATAAATTAAATTAATTTTCCCCCAGTCAGTTCTGTTTTGCACCTGATGGTAATTAATAAGTGATCTCCCTGTCTTTTTCTTGAGCCACGAGCTTTTTCATCTTATTTTCTCCCCCTGAGCTGTTGAGAAGGGGGAGTGGGAGAGCGGCTTAGTGGGTGTCTGGCAGCCAGCCAAGGTTAACCCACCACATAGACACTGTTGGAAACAAGATACTGTCCTGGATATGCTCATTTTCTGACCCTGTACAGGGAGACTTGTGTGTTTCTTCACATTCTTTGAATGTCCCATAAGCAGGAAAGGTGTCAAACTAAATCTCTGCAAATTGCTGTGGTGTTCCTTTCTTGCAGTGTGAGTTTGATAGCTCTACTGGCAAGATGGCTCTACATCAACCTGAGGAGAGGTCTCTTAATTAGACTGGATAGTTGCTTGACAGAAGGAGAGTTAGAGATGAATGACACATAGCTGTCACGTAGCAAATATCTTTACTGTTTTCACTATGTCTGAGGTTATATGGCTGTTGGAGATTTCAGTACAGCAAGTTGAAAACACCAAGCTATGGAACAATCTCATGACACGGTGAACTCAGAATTCCAACTAATTTTGCTCAGGTCCATTTCTAGAAGTGTTTAGGTGCTGAAGTGGAATTTAATTTTGTACATCTGGGAGTAGGACTCAGAAAAGCAAAAACAAAACAAAAAAAGCAGCTAACCTCTTTTGTGTCTGTCTGTAGGTGACTATGTTTTTTCCACTGGTGTTTTGTAGGCACTTGCTGTTCTGCCACTGTAAGTAGCTAAAGACATTGCCACAGATCTCCAAAGTCTCTCTGCGTGCACAAAATAGACATCTTTACGTCCTCTAATGATGGAGAGTTGATAGCATAACTAGCCCACAGACAATACATTCAGCATAGAGCACATTAGCAATTTAATTCAGCCAGAGGGAGAGGTAGCGATCTCTGCTGCTTACAAAATAGCCARATGATTAGCTAACTTTATTACTGCTATGCATGTGCCCCTAAATAAATCTGAATCTTCCTGCCTGGAAGGGCTGAACCTGAAATCAGAATCTAYAGTTAGTGATATATGGCTTTTTCATTTAAGGCAAGCTTGTGTGAAATTTGGCAAGTCTGAAACAAATTAATTAGATTATTTCCTTCCTAATACTGATTCTAAAACCGTTGGGTGTCTCATATGCAGTGCCTTACATAAAAAGGGATTCATTTTTGATCATACTGCCTTCATCCAGAAAAGCTGAATTTATGTGTGTTAATTTCTGTTCCAGTTATTGTAGTACATCTAGCCCTTATCCACATGCATAAAGGAAGCAGCAGCTGTTAATACCCTTCCCTTCTTTCTTTTTATACACAATCTCACAGATAATTTTTTGTCCTCTCCTGCATGTCAGAACAGGTGTGTGATCTGGAGAGGTTCTAAAAGCTTTGGGCTAGTGCCTAAGCAGCTGTGGACAGAGGAGATGGATGGGAGGGTTATGCAGGATGCGCTGTTACGAGTGAGGTAGCATGTTCCCACCCTGCGGATACCGTCTTCTTGGGTTTTTTTGGCCAAAGTCTTAGGAGAAATCCACAGTTCTCACTGAACACAGGGCCTGTTGCTCTTACTGTGCTCCATTTAGAGGTCACATGCCAGTGGCTCAGAGGGCTATGTTCTTCATCCTGCAAATCAGGACCTAATATTCAGGAATAATTAAATGCAGGCTTCTCCTATTTCACATACATCTTAACCTTATATTTATAACTTGTTTTTTAGGAAAATGTCTTTGTCTCCCCTAGCTTAATGTAATTTATTTCTGTTTCTTTCTTCATTTTAAATGTCAAATACAATATAAAAGGCTTCCATTTAGATGTTTTGTAAATTTTCAATTTTGTAAATAATAAATTGTTTTTATCTGACCTCTATATCCTGAATAACCAATATATAACATCATATTCATAAGATAGAATAAGAAAAATTAGATCTTACATTTTTAATCATACTATTAATATAGCTATTTAGCACTTCTTAATCTTTTCATTATTAGAGCTTAAGGCTACTAACAAATCTATTGCTTCCTAAAGTAGTCAGGGAAGGGTTTGGCCACAAGCTGTGAAAATAAGAAATTGTCACAGCTAGAAGTATCTGCTTTCTTCGTAAATGTTTGTTGGTTAAATGGGAACTAAAATGCTAGTGAAACAATCACATGTTTCAAACTGCTATTCAAATTATTCTTATTGTTAACATAAAAACCATTAGTGTTTTGACTGCTGATTTAGCTGTACTTGGCAGAAAGTCATAGAAAGAAAATGTATGGCAGACTATTAGCATTTTCACTTCTCATTAAAGATGTAAAGAATTAAAAAAACCTAAAAATACAACCAGTAACATTTTACTCGTAAAACAATGGAATGTGGGAGAAAAGGCTTTTACAATGGGAGCAGCTCTTACACACTGAATAGCAGCTGGTAGAGGCCTATTTAGAAGACTTATGTGTGAMTACTATGCTGAACAAAATGTGGAATTTAAGCTGTTGTTAAATGCAGATAAAGGTCAGAGATCATGATCTCCAGAAATGATCGTTTGCAATATTTCTAACTTCCTTTATGCACAGGAGAAATGTGCAATGCAAAAAAAGTAGACAAATCACTGCAAAAGAAGGTTTTCTTGGCAACCGGGAGGAATTTACTGCTCCTAACAAAGACCAGCATACAAATGGGTTTGAAATTCAGAAACAGACAACTGTTGGAAAAGAACTGCAGAATAGGATTTGTCTTGCATCAGCTGGCTGCTAGGGAAAGGATATAATCTGCCATTTTTTTCTAGGAAGTTTCTCCTTTGTTGCTGCAGCTCTTTCTTATGAGTTCATACTTAGAATTTGTAAACTTCATTTTTAGTTATAACCATTTACAGATGTAAATAATGTTACAGAAACTAGTTCATACGTATTAACAGACTTGTCCCATTTACTTTTATTATAAAAATGTATGTAAACATTCCTACCCACACTGTTGTAGAAATGGAATAGCACTTACCATAGTATATTTATCATCTTATCTATTAAAAAATGAACATATATACTCTGCTTTGCATGATTTTTTGTAGTTTATTTTTCATATATCCTCCAATGAATCACAGATACGTGTTTTGGTCTTGACCTGTGCAGATATTGACATCTTATCATGCTCTTCACATTCTAGTAAAAACTAATACTGCATCTAGTATCTGGTAGTGGAGTGATTACTGATATATTGGAATTGGTCCTGCAGACTCCACTCAAATAAATAAGCTTTGTATATGACAATTTAATATTAAACTTACATTTACAGATATTACTGACATCCTCTATAAGACAGCCTGTGGCATTCATACTTAGATCTCTAGCCTGATTATCAAGCAGTTGCCGTTATATGCTATGGGTTGTGGAACTTCTCACAAACCATAAAGGTTAGCATACTCATAAATCTTTGTAATGCTAGAGGTTAAGAGTAGCAAAATATAAAATTGTATTGATACGGAGATACTGGCTATACCAACAGTGTTTTCATAAGTTTGCAATAGGAACCTGGGCTTGGACACCATTGCCACATATTAAAAAGTATGTTTTATAATTTATTGAAAACACACTGGTTTTCTCTGGAAACAATTTTGGGATAGCTGTTTTAACTGGTTTGGAAGTGTAGCCTTGTTTTTATCCACTGATTACCTTGAGATCTTGCCACTCTACTGGACTAACTACAGTCATTTTTTTATCTTGCAAAGACTCAGAAGTCTACAGTCAGGTTGGCTGTGTAATGTATACTGTGTTTTTCTTTTCCAGTGAGATCTGTGCAAAACAAGAAAGCAGTTTAATTTCCTTTTTTCAAGTGTACATAGTCTTAATCTTTTTTGTATAAATGCACCAAAGCTTAGTTCTAATGAATATCCATCTAATATATTTATGATAAACAAAAATGTAACCAATGATTCCAAGCCACCTTAAATGGTTTCAAAGAAGCAGTTATCCAAAGAAAGACAAACTGCATGAGATTAACTTATGATTGTGATGGTAATTTAAGTAAATTTTTAAATGGAAAATGTACATAAGAAGAACTTTATGTATGGGCATGCACGGAAATGCTTGCAAACATTTCTGCTTATATTGCTTGCCTGTAGAGCACCCAGTAAATGTATGATTTAGTTCATAAGACCAATTACATCTACTGGTAGCAAAATTAACATAGCTTATTCTGGGTTTCAGGGAAGACAGAATTCCTCATGTAAGCTGTTTCAAAATAGATATGGTTTAGTACAGGGCTATTATACCCCTTTTTCATCTATGTTATAGCAAGTTAGAATTCTGTTTCCTGTTTCYCTTCAGATGAAGCTCCCTGCACCTGCAACACAATGGACTTTGACATGAATCAAAATAGATGGAAGGAATGATAATTTTTATTCCCTAAAAGTCCAGTTTTATGCCAGTGGAGCTTTTCTGGATTTAAGGCAGCTATACAATAAAAGAATTATAGAATGTAAACTTGTTTAGCAAACTAGAAATTCACACCCCTCTGCTGAGTTTTCCTTTGGGGGCATTTTCAAGACTGGGTGGGGAAGCAACGGGTCATGCTAACATACTTTTGCCCTAGAACAAATAGGAAGATCAGTTCATGGCAACTGATCCGGTTTTGCTGATCTACCAACTTCCATTTTTACCTGACATGACACTCCTGCAGTTCACAGAAGCTTTCTCCTAGATATTAAACCTCACTACTGGGTCACGTACTTTCTGGAATCTTTCAAACATTTGCCCACATCAASATCCCTGCAACTTCTTTGACTGAAATATATTTTGGTATACTGAGATTGTGTGTAAAACTGATATTCAGGCAGATAAGTTTTTTGTCCTGGATTTAACCTTGGCAAATCTTTTGCCAACCCAAGCTTGAATTTCACTACTAATACACACTGAAAAGTGTTCACTGGTTGCATAAAAACTCACAATCTGTTTCCTTTGATCACATCTCCATTCAGTGATCATTTGCTTGCATGGTTTTAGTATTCTTCCCCTCAACTTTGTCTTTCTGTGTACATAACTCCTCTCCATCCAACGAATTACAGTTTGTTTCATTAGTGAAAGAAGAATTCAGCCTGCTGCTTCTAATAGTTTTGAGACTGAATATCAAAGTGATCTTGGATAGAGTGAGGATTGTCTGCTGCTGAAATTTCTTTCAGAGCTAGATGTGAATTTGCAATGAGCTAATTTCAAGAGCTATCTTACTTCAGTAAATATTTATGTATTGAGTGGGCAGCGAACAAGATTTAAGTATAAAATTGAAAACTAAGTATTATTGTAATCAGGTCAGAGTCCACATCCCTCTYGAACACTCAGAACACTCATTGTAATGTCTTTTCCTTTTGTAGCTTGCACTGCTATTTCTAAATGAAGTTACAGAACTCTCAAACCATACAAAGTCTGGAAACATAACATAACTCAGTTTTATGTCCTTCTCTGTATCCACCTAAGAACAAATCTAAAAACCAATAAAAATGTTATTGCAAAATGTTGCTTAATCTCTCTTTTTCTCCAGAGGCTCAATTTCAAACCAGAGAAGCCATAAAAGATTTACTTGCCAAGCTATTGGCTACTAGCATCTCACTTCTTCCCCACAATCATAGCACATTCAAAATCCCGCTYGGAATGCATTTGATTGTGGTGGTATGATTGACCTGCTTGCTTATGAGTACCACTAAACATCATTTTTCAGGCATGTGATTCTTCTTCTATTCTTCACCTTGATTAAATACAGAATCTCCAAATACTTTTGGAAACAAATTTATACAAGCTAGTATTTGCTTAATGCAGAGTCAAAAGCTTGAAATGTGACTAAACTGACACCATCCTGTAGCTATGGATGTATTGAACTGCATTCACCAAATATGAATGCAGTTTTGTTTTGCAGAAACCTTATGACTGACCATAAAAGTGGATTATGTGCTACGGTGTATATTTTTTTTATATAGATATGCATACTTCTGCTGAGCTTTTGAAGTAACATATGCTAACATGGTACAAGGTCCTATGCAAACCTGCAGAATAATTTACTGACTTATCAAACCAGCTGAATCACTTTTAAACAAGAATTTAAATGGTTTTCACCTTTTTGGAGCAAAGACTTAAAGGGAAAAAAAAAGGGGGGCTGCATAGGAGAAAACACTCTGAATGTGGTAAAGGCAGGCACTTTAAAGCACATGTGAATCAAAACAACAGACCATTACCAGAGTTATTATAATTAACTACTGATCGATTTATAATACTGGTGTAATGTGTTGCTTGTTACATGTAAGCAGTGGTATAGATATRGAAAAGCAAGAGCTGTAGTAGCTGGGAATAAGAGTGAGTTCTATGGCTACATGAAGTTACAGCAATAGTCACTTTGACATGGCAACCTACACGCCATTTCAACGTTTCTCAAGACTACACCTGTGCTTGTGGTCTGGATGCTAGGAGTGGGAGATGCGCGATGCATCAAGTTAGGRTTTATCCACAGGAACAAGTTCTTGGAGTTAAAGAAGATCCTGCTTGTTTGCCAAGATACGTGCACCCTGGCAGAGGGCCCCGTCTTGGGCCGTGGTAAATATTAGGGGTTGTATCCTAATTTAAGCTTCTTCCCTTTCAATCTAAGCCAAATTAACCTCAGGTTTGCTAGGAGCACTCATGGGTAGTTTAGGATAGCTCAGCTGATACACAGTTAAATTCCAGGGATTTGAGCTTCCATTTTCTTCCAGGTGTCCTTAGGGTGTAGCTCAATGGTACCACAGACTGATCTGTGCTAGCATTGGCAAGGTCCTTCCCTCCTGCCTAGCCACAGGCCCCTTGAAAGGCACTAGTACTTGTGCAACCTAGTGATGTTCTGGTTTAAGGACCAGATCTGGCCATAAGCTTTTTACTATTTACTGTGTTAACTGTCTATCCTTAGGCTGATTCCATGGGCAGCTGAGCTCATCCAGTGGCTCATGACTATCAAAAGGTAATCTCATTGCCTTTTCCATCTGCCCATCCTTGCTCATCCCCTTTCCTGCTCCTCCTTAGCTCYTGATTCTCCACTAGTGGATATTCACAGATCATACCCTTCCTTTATACTGATTCTCCTCTGTGATTCTTATGTGTGTGAATTTATATCACTAAACTGCTGAAAACAATCTATGTTGGTGGGGGGGGGGATTGTTTTGTATCACTTTAATTGAAGTCAAAATAAAGTCACACTACAAGTTAAGGGCAAGAGTAAATAGCTGGGAGTTGGGAGGAAGATGTGAGCTGAATGATATCTCCCTTTTTTCTCCGTAGTTACCTGTTAAATCAGCTTAAGTGTCTAATAGAAACACAGCCTTAAACTCATGTCTGCATTTAAGGCAATAATTCAGAAGGATCAGTGATGAAGTAGTATTGGACTTAATGACAAATGAGATAAAGTATCAGCCAGGTTATAATAAAATGGATGGATATCTTAGAACAAAGATATTGTACAACTAACTCAGCCAAAAGGTTTAGAATAGAACAGACTGTTTCATTTGGAAGGGACGTACAATGATCTAGTCCAACTGCCTGACCACTTCAGGGCTGACCAAAAGTTAAAGCATGTTATTAAGGGCATTGTCCAAATGCCTTTTAAAGAGACAGGCTTGGGGCATCGACCACCTCTCCAGGAAGCCTGTTCCAGTGTTTGACCACCCTCTTGGTAAAGAAATGCTTCCTAATGTCCAGTCTAAACCTCCACTGGTGCAGCTTTGAACCATTCCCACGCTTCCTATCACTGGATCCCAGGGAGAAGAGCTCAGCACTTCCCTCTCCACGTCCCCTCCTCAGGAAGCTGCAGAGAGCAATGAGGTCGCTCCTCAGCCTCCTTTTCTCCAAACTGGACAAGCCCCAAGTCCTCAGCCGCTCCTCCTAGGACATTCCTTCCAGCCCTGTCACCAGCTTGGTTGCCCTCCTCTGGACGTGTTCAAGGGCCTCCACATCGTTCTTAAATTGTGGGGCCCAGAACTTCACACAGCATTCAAGGTGAGGCCGCACCAACGCTGAATACAGTGGGATAATCCCCTCTTTTGGCCGGCTGGTTATGCTGTATTTAATGCACCTCAGGATGCGGTTTGCCCTCTTAGCTGCCAGGGCAGCTGCTGGCTCATACTGAGCCTGCTGCCGACCAGCACCCCCAGTTTGTGTAAGGCCTTTGTGAATTGCTTTGACAGTATAACGTAGCCATTCATGCTGGAACACAAAAAGTAAATGAAGAAAACCAATACATATACTCGGAGTCAGAAACCCGGGAAACATGCCGTTTAGGCTAAACAGAGGAATGCCAGATCATTCTTAAATAATGTCATCAAAAATGCAAACTATGACTTGGAGTTGGTTATATAACACAAGAATTGCATATTTTTGTGGTCAACTGACCCCTTGCCTAGGAGAGGTAAAAATCAAGTTCAGCCTCCCTCTGGGGAAACTCTCTCATATCTTTTATGAAATGTCCTTACATTACACTATTGGCTAGGCTGTGTATATGAGAAAGTGAGGAGGGTGGGTCCTGTCATTGGAAGATGTTATGCAGAAAAAGGTTAAAAATAATTCAATATCCATAAAACCAAGAAATAAGATTATATCTTTTAAAACATTATTGCCTTTACCACTAATAATCAGACATATTCACATATGCGTAAYTGGTTTGTTTTCACAGAAACAAATTATTCTTCTGGATGAAAAGATAACTTTTCCATATAGATTTTCACATCCAAGACATTATTTAAAAATCAAGGGTCTATTTGGAATGTTGATKACGGTAAATGCATTTGTGAAGGCCTCATCCAAAATCCAATTAGAAAAATTGTTTCTTGCAGACATGTTTTTATTTTGCTGATTTATTATATTTTCTTCCCTTTCTAAGAATTATAGTTTTGTACTGCCTATATTTCTCATGCCTTATTGACACTTCATATGTGGTCCATGAGGCTTTAGTCAATGCCTTAGTGATACTTTCTTAGATATTATCTGTAGCGTGAAGCACACGTAAGATGTAATGACCCATTGGATCTTTTTGAAATAGCTGCTGTTCTAATACAGAAAGAAAAAAAAAGATGGTCTTAACCCCAATAGCATGTAAACTAAGTAGACAGAAAACGGGACACTAGACAATGAGAGCATATTTCTCACTAGATAGATAGTGGTCTCAGCAAAAGCTCATCATGTATTTAAAGACTGAATCCTAATCCATATATACAGGAGACCAATGTAAAGATGGGTGAGATGCAAGTGCTTAAAGATTCTAAATGCAAGATTCTCTTTACCAGGTTATCCTGGGAAATAAATTGCTTATGTACATTGGCAATTCAGCAGATGGCACCCTTTCCTCTGAGTAACTTAAGTACAAATGTCCTGTACTGTAATGGGGGACAGCATTCTTCTACAGGTGATAGGCTATTTGTTTCTCACTTTGGATATAAAATCAAGATCCTCAGCATTTGTAATTACGTATTCTAAGTCGTTATTTGCAAGAGCTAAAATATTGATACTTGTGTACTCCTTATATCCTCATTTGGGAAGTATGAGTCTCTGTCTTACTTTTTGCAGTTTCACATTTAACGCTATTCCTCTTTGTTTTAAATGGTCTGTAGTGTTGCCATATATTGTCAAATACACGTTGAGTTCCACTTCAGGAATGGATTCAGTTAGCACTGAGTGACAGGATCCCTATATACAGTTTGCATCTCGGCTTGTTATGTTGCAGTTATAAAATATTTTGACTCTTCAGGATGAAAAGTGCTAAATATCTGTAAAATAATTACTGCTGTAATAGAGATACTGCAAAGCCTGGGTAAATAAAATGCATTTAGTTTTTAACTGAATTTTCAAGTATAAAAATAAGAAGAATATAGCCAGAACCAAATAAGGAGAGAGTTCTAAACGTACAGTCTGTCAACTACATAAATCCATTGGAAATTTTTAAGTTTAAGACCGCTAGGTGGGGTTGTAAACAACATTGTATTGGTGTTATTTGTTAGATTTCACTGAAACTATACACTGCCAAAAATGTAATCTCCAGGAAATAAAGAAAGCAATAGTACACTAACAAAACAGAAATAAGGCTTTCACAATAATTTATTTACCTTAAAATGCCAAATCCCATATGTAGGTAGAAAAAGGTTTCTAAAACGTACTCCAGGCTCAATGACTCTATTGTGTAATCGCACAATATCATCTTGTGCTTTTTTTTTTTTTCCTTTTTGTATCTCAGTATCCATTTTCCTCACCGACGCAGCATATTTTTTCCCCTTTGTTGTAGCAGTCTAGTAGCACCAGTTGACAMAGTAACACTGACTGGTGAAATCAGAAACCTTCTGCTGCAGTAAAAACTGATTTTGACGTACTCTTCCTATTTCTTCCTCTTGTGAGGAAAASCATTCAGATGAGTAGACCTTGCTCTGGAAAGCTACACACTGAAGCAGTTTTATAACTGAATTCTTATTGATTAACTGTATCCCAATGATGTACAAAGACGGGCAAGACCACACAGCAAGACGAACCGTACCGCCCCAATCCTAACACTCTCAAACTGCTTTTAAACACCCTTTGAGAAATTGCTTTGTTGCAAGACATTATGCTGCTTTTTTGTGTAATTTATGTGTACTTTTTGAATGTAATGTGAGAAGGACAAGGTCACTTATTACGTCACTGAAAAGGCTGAGTGTATATTCTGGGGATAAGTTATCCTCTTGAATTTTTGAGCATATCCATTGCATCTCCTAATAAATCTGCTCCTTTTCTTTGTTTCCCTTGCAAATAAGGCTTGCATCCATGTAACTGCGTGCAAAACCACCAGTCTTGTTTGTTTATATATCATTATCAATGTTAAAGATTCTTTTTATGATATATTAGAGACTTTCTATTCAGTTACAATCATAAAAGTTGATGTTATTTTCTTTTTGCGTTCTGAGCCTCAATCAATTAAGCATTGGTCAGCTTTGAAATCAGTCATGGATTTTTTAACTGTCTCCTGCTTCATCTTCAAGATCATCTGTCTTCTTAGCTCAGGCTATAATAACAGTTTAGCATATTGCTGAACAAGTAATATTGTCTGGAATTCAAATAATGTAGATCCAGTAAGAAAAATATTTGCATTTAAGGAAGAGTAGAATGAATTATGGATTATTGCTTATCTGTGAAGTTAAAAACCCTGGATCTGAATGTGGCTCCGGAGAGCAAAATAAGGGTCTGACAAAAAGAAAGCTTATATCTTAAAATTTTTACAACATAACTAGGTCTACTTCTATTTACTGTGCAGAATTATAATATTCTTATGTTAATATATTTAGATTCCTGTGATTACACTTGACATAATTAAATTTAGAATGTGTTTTGTTTGGAAGGTGTCATTTAGCCTCTGCATTATTGTCACTTAATAAGATAAAGAACAAATATGGTAAGAAATACTCATAATTTCTCATAATTTAAGGCACATTCATGGAATCAGTTAAATCACTTAATATCTTTTATTTGATATCAAAACCATAAGTTCTTTTGTTTGCCTTAATAAATAAGCATGACTGGCAGTTTCATATGAAGAGATAATGCCGGGGAAAAGAGAACACATGATTTTAGTTCCATCACCAAGCTCTATGAGCTGCACGTGAGAGGTGAAAATAAATACAGTACTCCTTTGAAGTAATCAGTCTTCATTTATCATTGTCAGCTCTAAAATAACCAGTTAAGGGTAATGTTTACTTTATGATAAACAGTCATCCAAGCAATTATCCAAAACAAATATATGCAATTAACATTGATTATTGTCCTGAGTCCAAATAGTTACTGACCTTAAAGAAAAAAAAAAAAAAAAAAAAGAAGAAGAAGAAAGGAAAAAAACCCTCAACTGACCAGAACAGGAGAACTGAGAACTGAGTTTGCATATTACATCCTCCCAGCAATTTTGTCAGAAAACATTTAGGCAACAGTTCTAGACTTTTAAAAGCCTAGAGCCATCTGAAGATTCACACAGGATTTTTAAAAGTCCAGATAAAACTGATGTTCAAAGTCTTGGGCTCACAGGCACCTATTTGATTGCCATAATATTAAATGCTTTACAAGAATCTGAATTGCTGTTTTCCGTCTAAGACTAAAATAAAGGTTATACTGTGGCTCTCCAAGGATTTGTTTACTAAGAGGCGTGGTGCTTTTGGCAGTGTCTTTTCATCAGATGGGTGGTTATTATCCTGGCCTGAGATACCGGTGACAGTGATCCCTGAAACCGTCAGTGGGGCTTTCTGGGCTCACCTTCACCTGTCATTACAGGCTGAGACATGGCAGTCTTGGCCGATACACCATTTGGGAAGAAGTCCTGCAGTGTGAGGTAAGTCCGCTGCATGTAGAAGGCTAATGCTTATGATGCTTACTATCTGTCAAGATTGCTTCTGAATGATGGAGGAAAAGGTGACATGACAAGGGGAAAGATTAACCATTAATACAGTAATTCACTTAGTGATAGTCTACTTATTCCATGCAACTTCTGTTGCACATTTTCTGAAGTTAGTAAAATTGTTCTCTGTGTTCTTTGCTTCCTCTATCTTGTGTATACATAGCGACTGATTTGGGAGTCCTCCAAATATGAAGTGGGGTAGCTTTTTTAACATTATACTTGACCAACTATTTATTTTACTTTTTTGTCCACTTTTGCCAAGTATATGCTTCTTTCCACTGGTACTTTATAATGAGAAAAAGGAGTATCCTGTTAGAGCCAACAACCCAAGACTCATGAGAAACCATCATTACTGTCAAAGTAAAAAGAACAAATGAACATGAGGAACTTGTGTCTTTATCATGTGGAAAGAAAACTAATGGAAGAAAGTATAGGAATAATGCAAAAAGTTGAAAAGAGAGTCATATTATTTTGAGGACATTTCCTCCATTTTGTACTAAAAMTATTTTATTAAAAAATTATATCTATCCCAGCATCTTCTCCAATCCTCTGCAATAAAAAATTACAGATAGCAATATATACACATTCTTGGAGGWGTCTGCAGTCGACCATATGCATCCACTAAGGACCCAGCAAAACAGCTAGTCCCATACTGCTGGAAAACATGTGAATGCCAGGAATCAACTGCTACCTTCTTACCGTTTACTCACGTAAAATGAAACCTTCCTGAAACTATTAACAAATGTGTGTGTGGCAATTGCTTGCTTTGTCTAGAAGACTGCCAAAAGAGTCTTACACCTGAGTGTTGTATAAAGACAATGTACCTGCTTAGTTTTAAATACCGAGCCAGTCTGTTAGTTTGAGTGCACTGTGTCAAAGTACATCTTGGCAGGCTTCTGCTCCTGCTTGGAAGATTAACCTCAAGTGAAGATCAGAGTCCATCTTAAAGATGTATGTGAAAAAAATTTTGAGAGAGATTCCTTTTCATAGCCCGAAGTCATTAATTTTTTCCCCCTACATGCCTCTGTTTATACCGAGAAGGATGTTTTGCAGATGTCAGAACCCATGGCTCCCAAAAATACCCATGTGATTTTGCCTGCCTTCTGCCTTTCTCCTTGCACACAGCTGCCTCATGCTCCCTTTCGAGTAAGGTTCACTTTCAGCTCCTCTGCCATTCCTGGTTATCACCTTCTTTTGGACTTGAAAAATACAGGAATAATTGTGTAAGTCATTTACCGGTTGCTTTTTCTTTCACACATATCTGTCTAATGTAAACATTTAGCATACATAAATTCCAGTGTTTTGTTAGAGACTTCTTGTAAAATCACAGGAGTGGATGTGCCCAGGCCTGATGGATCGACTATAACAGAGGTGTGTTCTCAAAGGGGACAACTGTGTATCTCTGCTTACCCTGCAACTGGAGCCACTTTGACCCCTGCGTAAGTTACAGTGCTCTCACCAGCATGGTTGGGAGACATAATTCTAGTGTGCTTTCCCAAGGAAATGAAGCTCATACAAACGCCCTGTCAGTCACATCGTTCAATGTGTTGACCAATTTCAACCCATTTTAAAAGATGGATAGAAATCTCAAAGATAACTCTGTTCCTGCAAGTTTTCTGAARATCAGTGGCTGTACCGAGGTGAATGCCAAAATAATAGTAGCCATTTCCGTGATAAACCCAGGGTGCATGGGAGCAGAGATTTCTAAGTCTGAGCCTGAACAGACAGAGAGAGAAGCTGCTTGCTGAGACAGAGATGCTCAGTGAAGATCCTGGGACAGCAGTAAAAGCAGACAGCACGATAACTTACCGGAGGTCTTGTGGCTGGATCTTTCCAGGCATGAGGAGAGTAGTATGAATTAATACTTTCAGAGAGGAAAAGAATGGCAGGATGCTGTGCTGTATGTGCTGGCTGGAACAAACCTCCTGGCCAGTCAACACTCATATGGATTTATATTAGCATAACATGCGTTTTCTCCTGCCCTGGAAAGTATATCACAGGGATCCCGGGATAAACTGGACTACTGTGGTAAAAGAGGAGTCAAAGGACAAAAATCCATAGAAATAATGCTTTCCTGATTCTTCTGTTCACTGAAAACTTGTGTTTTGTGCAAACATAAACATTCAGGTGAACAGTTTTGCTTTAAGGACTCTAATAAACACAAATTAAAATAGCTCAAWGACTACTGTCATTAGCAAAGCCTAGTTTCCTTTCCCTCTTCCAGAAGGCCATATTAGAGCTTTTTCTGGAGTTAACAAAAAGGTTAATAGAAGATAGGACATGGAATCAATGCATGGGTTATTATACAGTTTTTAGACTAAGATCTCTATTTTTTAATTCAGTTTCCTTGAACAAGTTGGATTTTTAAATGAGAACTAAGCTTATGGAAAACCAAATGTTTAATTTATGGAGATAAAGATACTCCTGAAATTAGTGACAAAATAAAACAGATTCGCCACCTTTTTCACAAGGTGAGGACTTCGAGAAAATATTTTTGATTTAATTTGCCATGCTTACAAAGCAACAGTAATAAAAATCAGCTTTGGATTGAGACGCATGAGTAAAATCATTCTGTCAGAAATGCCAGCATTTTGAGAGCAGGAATCTTTAATGAAACTACGTCTCCAGCCATAGGTCTCAAATTGCTGCTGTGTAATTTTAGCAATGGTAACACACATCAGATTACAAGGAGATATTTTAAACGAGTCTTTATGTGTTTGTTACTGCATTGACCGTAAATCAATTGCCCTGTTTGGAAGCAACTGAAGTCGAACTACAAAACCAGATTGTGTTGGCAATTGCTTGTGTGTACAAAATGAAGGMGGACAACAAGCTTCTACTTCTTATGCTGTAGCAATGCACACACTAGAAAGGCACGTGAGGAATTTACCAATTCAGAGGCAAGTAGTAGGCTATAAGTAATGATTTTTTTACAGGTGACAATTAATCGGGAACAAGAACAGACAGGAATTTAAAGGAGATTCTTTATAATATGATGATTAGGCCATGCATGAGACCTTGTTTACGTGACAGTTTATTCTGGAATAAGTAGTCTTGATTTGGCATATCTATTTATATGTATTACGAATGATTTTCTCATTTTTCATATGTGGCATATTGGAATACATATCTGCTAACTTTGCTTAGGCAGTTTGGATACTCGGATCAAGCACCTGTGTTTTGTGAAGATCTTTGCTCAAACAACAGCTCTAAATTTATGTCAGTTGCAGTTGTGAATACCCTATGCTTTCAGAAAACAGGTGGTCAAACTGCATATTTAGGTAATGAAGATTAATTACTGACCAGCTCTGAAAATTCAGTTTAAGAAAAAACACTTCATGTCAGAGGTAGAGATAGAAAGCCTGCTCTCCTGTGTGGTGTTCATTTTCCTTAACTGAAAGACCAACATCTCAGTATTTCATTAATTCTGTGCTCCAACTTCTGCAGCAAATGAGTCAGGAATTCAATAGACAGCTGCCTCCTTTGTGTATAGCCCTGATACCCCACCAAACCACACGAGAATAATAAGCTTATGAGCACAAGGAGGCCAAATTGATGTCACACCTGCAGCTTTAGTTCTGTTTGTTCTTAACTTAKAGAGCTTGTCTTTGCAGTCTTGACATTATTTTTTTATATAACAGCAAAATGTAAGGCCAATGAAGAGGTAAAGGATTATTTCTATAATATACATAGATTTTTGGTCCTTAGGCCTGCTCAGCTGATAGATGATTGACATTTAATAGCTGTCAACTTTGTAGTCCCTGACAGGAAGTTAAATCTGAGATCTTTGCCTATTCAGTTTACTGAAAAATTTAAACCAATGGAATAGAAATCAAAGTTGTCAGTTCTCACTGCTCCCCTCCAAAAGTCTGTTCTTTCTTTCTTCTTTTACAGCTGCCACCCAGGATTTAGGAATCCAGACACTTTTTCCTTGGCCGTCCAAATCTTTATTGCACTGGAGTGTTATTACAGACACACACATCAGTTTATAATCACCTTTTCAGATTAAGCTCTTGTGCATATCAGCAACTGTCCTCTGGTGTGGATTTTCAAACATCCACGAAAGAGGGGTATTTGGAATTCTGACTTTCTTAGGTAAAAAAACCCAACAAAACAACTCAAAAGACGATGGACAGTTGCACTTATTATTGTGCATACATCTTAATATATAGATACATAAATGAAGCTACAGAATGTGAAGGCAGCATAGCCGCACTTAGAATAGATCAGATTGAAAGGCATCTCATGAACACCATCCACTCAAATTAAGAACACACGGGCAGGCGCGGAAGAGATCATTTCCAGGGCTGACTGCATTAAGCCAGCCCTTCAAAACCTAAGTTGTTATTAGTGGGCTAGTTGTGCTGTGCTTTCAACCTCGCCCTAGTTGAAATCTAACTAGCGTCTGGACTTCAGAGCAAAAAGCCTCATTTCACAACTTCCTCAAATTGTGTATGAAGCTTAGGCTTGTTTGACCAAGGAACCTGCCCCCCAATTTATTTTGATTCTATATACTTCAGTACACACAGAAGACACCCAAGAAATCTATAACTGCTGATGATTGCAAGAGAGAAGATCAAGGTAAGTCTCAGACAACCTTAAGAGGTAACTTAATAGCTAATAGTAAATACCTGCTCGTGTGCTTACAGAACTCAGTGTTTTATGAAAGGACATAGTATCAATTGATAMAATTAATATTATACAGCAGAAGTAGGGCAAAGAAATCAAAACCCAGATTACTTTTGTCAATTCATTTGACTTGAGACAAATTGGTGGAAGTTAGGATGGCTCAGAGAACTGAACTAATATATTTGACACTGGGGAAAATAAACCCCCCTRTTTTTATCTGAACTCTTCAGTAGAGTGAATGGAGAAATATTAGTAAAAAACGATGCATAGCTCAGGGTCTTAGAGCAGAAGCATACCCTTTTGTACCCTGTAAGATGGAAAATTAATGCTTGGTAAGAATGGGTTCAGAAATTCAGTGTTTCCTTAGTAAACACATTTTCTTAATAAATGCCCCATGGAGGAAAAGACAGACTATTGAYGACTTGCTTAGTGATAGGTTTCAAATATAACGACAAGAATTCTTTGCTCTTCCTTGCCAGCATCTAGATCTCTTGACAGTAGCACTATAATGATACTATTAAGGTTAGCTATTAATGTTGTCTGAGAGTTACCTTGATCTTCTCTCTTGCAGTCATCAGTATCTATAGATTTCTTGGCTGTCTTCTATGTGCACTGAAGTATAGGGAATGAAATCATTTGAGGTTAGCCTGCAATTGTTGGCAGTTTGTCCTTACTCTTAAACAATGTTCAACACTGGACAAACTTGTTGAACTGCCTCTACTAGTAACACTGATTTCTGACAGCAGATAATATGTCTACTAGAGATCAAGCCTTTTTTATAATTCTTTGTCATTGGAATTCTTCATTCGATTTCAACATTGGTATCTCATGGGAAGAATTATTCCTCTCTTTCTGTATGTATTGAGAGAAAAAGATCCAAAACTGGCTTGTTTTTTTTTCCTTTTTTTCCTGTAAAATTTAAGACTTGCACTCATGATTAGTCCAGAGGCATTATTACCACCTTTACATTGACTGTGTTTACATTGACTGTGTTAAAGCTCAGGGTTCTTGGCTTCATAATTCAGACTGCATCTACACCCGAATACACGTCTCCTTTCAAATTGAAGCTTATATATTTACCCCAAAATGTTAAAAAATGCTTCCCCAGCCTCTTGTTCAGATACCCTTAACTGAAGATCGAGAAGAGTTTCCGCCATTACGCTCAGTACTTTTACTGTTGACTTCCATGCTAGGCTATGTCCAGCAGTGAAAAAAGGTTAACAAACATGCCTAATCTGGCTTTTTCATAGTCCTTTCATAAAAGACATTGTCTTTTAAGAAGCAGGTACACCTACTCACCTGTATGTGTAACTGCTTTGAAAAATAACTGTCTTTTGTTTTCCATCTAAACTGTGTTGTTGGCTACTCCTTTCCCCCATCATCAGCCTTTATTCCTCTTTGTGCAAATATGCTCTTACCTACTCTAAACATTCATATATTTTACATTAAACATTTAACTTTGTTGTGTAACACTTTTTATGGACGGAAATTGACTCATTCAGAAGCACTACCCTGTTTGATACCTGCACACGTTAAACAAAAGAGCATAAACTGGATTTCACCGTGTTTAGAAGAATCCTTGCCAATGAGCGAGGCAGGTGAGAAAATTTCATTGTGCAATAAACCACTCCAGTTGAGCATGAGGTCACTCCAGTCGATCTTAYACTAGCAAAACACAACTTCAAGCAGAGATACGGTTTAATAACCAAGGTGGGACCTGGACCCACGCGTTCTCAGGCACTCGGGGGCCGGCCCGGTAGTGGGAACACAACCTCTGGAAAAGCGAGGGCCAGCTCAGCCCGGAGCTGCCCGCCAGCTTCCCGCCCGCCGCACRAGCCGGAGGCAAGGCCGCGGCGCCCTCGCACAGCCAGGCAGACCGCCACGGCTGCCGGACTTTAAACTAAGTTTGGCCAATCACCGTGAGCGTTACTGGATGGCCAATCAGCATGCAGGCAGCTCTGCCCTGCTCCCCGCCCGCGCGGGGCGCTGTGCCGGGGCCTGCGGAGGTGGGAGCGCCGGGCGAGGGCCGCCGGGCGAGGGCCGCGCCCTGGGCGTGAGGGGCCGCGCCCTGGGCGTGAGGGGCCGCGCCCTGGGCGTGAGGGGCCGCGCCCTGGGCGTGAGGGGCCGCGCCCTGGGCGTGAGGGGCCGCGCTGCTCGAGGGAGCTCACCCCGTTTCACGTGAGCTTACAGCGGGCCGTGGCTGGACGCGCGTGAGTGTAAAGGAAGAGGTGGACGAGTGGGAGACGGCCACGGGGCCTCAGGGGTAACGGAGGTGCTGAGAGGCTCCTTGGCTTGGTGCTTCGCGTCTGCTGGTGTAGGACTGTGAACGCCCAGGTGGGCTCTAGTTTGTGAGCTGTCTTCAACAGCTAGGGATACACACCATGGCTGAATGTGGGCCAAAGCACATTAATATGGTAAAATCAGAAAAGCTCCAGGGTCTAGCAATTACCTCTATAAGTATTCCACTATTTGCTCTAGCTTTTTTTTTTTAATAGCCGTTTAAAGTTTTTGCTAAACTGCTGAAGTACTACAGGAAAGGAGATTGAATTTTTGCTTATTAAAAATGCTGGGGAAAGCATCAAGGTTATTTTTAACTCTTGCATTTTATGAATATATGCAATCTTTTATCTGTCATGCAGCTGTATTTATATTTGCTGAGTATGATTTAATGTTGAAATTCAAGACTAGACACTTGGAATGTTTTGKTTTTTTTTTTAATTATTTCTCTGTTTGTGTTAAAAATAATGACAGGAGAAGCATCAAAGGAATCTTTATTGATTTCTTGATCAAAATGTGATCAAAAACCTAATTTTTAGAAGCTAAAATTTGGGTTGACATGTTTAATTTGAGAACAGTATCTATTATAGCCATAAAAAGTTCAAACATGATACACTTTCCCACTTACGAGAATTCTTATGTGCTTTCACAGAACCACAAATTAGTTGTTTTACCATGCCAGCAAGTGCTTTGGGCAAGGTTTTGTCATAGAGTGTTGCCAAAAACGCACTGTAGGGGATGGTAATGAATTTATGCAGTTTTAACTTTCAACAAAGGAAGTTAGTATAATTTGGGGAAAAGGTAGCAGGAAGGTCAAGGTTGTGAAAGTTTTGAGTTATCAATATGCGTTCAGCTTTCTACTTTTCTAGTTACAGTAAGTAGTTTTTTGTTACAGTTGTTTGCCTAACATACTCCCAAATAAATAATAATAAACCTAGGATGTTTTAAATTTTCACTAGTAAGGAAAAGGTCCTTTTCATGCTTGCTTTCATATCAAGAAACGCTAGTTATTTGATGTATGAAACAGTGTAAAATTTCCTTAATACATGTTTCAGTCCTTTCAGAAACACTTTTGAAAAATATTCAAGTTCTGATAGCTACAATAATAATTTCTAGATCTGTAGTTCAGCACTCTGTAGTCCTGAAAGAAGCCTGATCTGTATTTGGGTTATGTTGCGCTATGCATGGTGATGATGTTCTGAGGGTTCTAAGCGAGTGTGAAGAGTTGAGAAATCAAACTGATGATGCAGGAAATGTGCTCAGATTAAGCAGCAGCGGATTAGCAAGAGTTTCTGAAGGCATGGAGATAGGATAAGCATTTTAAAAAAAAGGCAACAGTCAGTATTGCATTCAGAAAGAATACTTCTGAACTTTTCTACAAACTGCATTATTATAAACGAAATTCCTAGAAAACAGTCAGTTTCTGGAATGTGTATTTCTTTACCAACATGTACAACTAACCTTAGTACAAAACTCTTCCTAAAAAGTTTTTGTCTAGTGTTTGGAAGGTGGAACTTTGTAGGACTTAGAATCACAAGCTTATGATTTCAGCTCTTAGTTCTGTCTACCTCAATCCTTAGCTATAAAAAGGACATAATCATTAGCAGTTTTCAAATTTAAGGGTTACTGTTTGTGAGGCAGTGAAGAAAGAACAAGTAAATGTAACTTTTAAGGATCATTGTATAATTTACCGTTGAATCTAGCACTCATCTAGAATGGCATTTATGATACAAGGAAAAAATGAAATATACTAATTGGTTGATACCGTTATGCTAAGGACATTCTTTGGACATTAGACCCATGTCCTCTGTATTTCTTTCACTTAATGGTATTGTTGGAAAAGCCATTATCCCAATGGCTGAAGAGATGAGTCAGAGCACTTTGACGTATTGTGTACTTTGTCTTAAATTATTTCACCAGTTATTGTATCAGCCATATTTAATCAAATCAGTGAAGTTATCTGCAATGATACAGTATCAGATTAAGTTAAATAATTTTCTGCGAAGAATTAGTTGATAGAGGCTTTTGTAACTGAAAGGTACCAGGGGTTAATTTGATCAAACATACACTGTATGTTGGATGAATGGTATTTTAGGATGTTGTTTTTTTTTCTTTATGAAGATGGTTTTGTAAATTCATCCAACTTATCCTCCAGGTTAGCTTTCTTGCAGTTATCCTTATTCTGTTTTATATATTTTCTATTTYATGGATGCATCACCAAGTTCTTAAAGGATGAAAGTGTGTTTATAATGTATTTAGCAACATTATTTGCAAACACAATATGGATAGACTAAGAGAAGGGCTAGAAGCCTAAGAATCAGAACTGCATAAGCAAAGACAGTTTGTGCCTCAAAACTAAAGGTTTTGCAGGCATGAGAGATCTTAACCAAATAAAACTTGGCCAGCATGCATCTCTTTAGAAAAAGAAAAACAAAACACCAAAACCCAACCAACCAAAAAACATCTGTGTTGTGTCACAGTATTGGTGAGTGTTGAAAAGAAATTCTGCATTATTCTGTTTTAATATACTAAAAGTCAGCTAGACAATATGTATAAATTCGATGTAGCTTTAAAGGTAGCCAACTGCATAGTATTTTATGGATAAAACTATTTAAAGTGCACTAAAGATAACTTATCTTTAATAGCCCAAGTGCAACTTGAATATGTATATACTGAAAAGATAATTTGTCATAGCTTCTTTTGGTGCATACTGTGCTATATATGCAGTAGTAATATGCTGTGCTTTCAGATGAAGTTCATGGACAATTAACGAAGAGTGTGCTGAACTTTTTGCAAGAGTCCTTAATCCTTGTGACCTGGCCAGATTCCAAGTTGGCTAATTACATAAGGTTATTTCCTGCTTAGCTATAGTTTAATACGAGATGCCATCACTTCCTGTCCTAAACTATTGTGTAGTCTTGTCTGCTGTGTAACAGCTTTTGTACTCTGCCCCGAAAGAGCTTCTTTTCACTTGTGAGTGTAATTACTACAGATCCACACTAAATTTTGAGGTGGGCTTTTTTGGAATCCTTGTGGTTACAGAAGCAACAGGAAGGAAGAAAACCCACAGTACATCGTTTGATCAGAGAAGAACTCAGCTTTAATTTAGGTCCAGAAAAAACGAGAGCTTCATAGACATAAAGAAAATCAACCAAGCTATTTTATAAGGTATTTCGTAGAGTTATACAGGGAAGGGGAAATGCTGAATATGCCTAAGTAGCAAAAAGTACCTGAATTTTTTGAAGAAAATAGAAATGAACTGGATTTGCAAGTTAGTATTTCCCTGTCTTATTTCTTATAAAAGACTCAGTAAAAATGATACAAAAAAACCCTGATTTTTTGTTTTTATGTATCCCTTTTGGTCACTGTATTTTGCGAAGATTTTGATGGAACAATGTGAGCTCTCAAGTTGTTAAAAGATTTTTCAGTACCTTAATTGCTAACATTACTAGTGGTGAGGCTGGTGTTTTTCCAGTCAAATAGAAACAAGTAACCTAAGTCTTTTCTAACATAGAAGTATTTTATTACCTGACTGAAAAATTTAAAATGAGCTTATTTTTCATTCATTCCAAGGGTCAAAATTACATCCTGGATATCTGGCCCAAACAACTTGCAGTTGAAAGCACTGTAGTACTTAGAATCAAACATTGGTTCTGAGTACAAGACAGAGCCATATATTTTAACTGTAAAATGGAATGAGAATGCCATATAGAGGGGACATAGTGAAGAAATATTTTTTATATGTCTACTTTTAAAGGGTTAATAGTTTAATTATTTAGAATGAACTGACATGTCTCATTGTTAGTGATTAAATTGGTTAATAAAAATACTATTTTTGTTCACACTCGGGGCTTTCAGATGGGAGAAGACGTGAAAGATGCTGGAGGAGCTATAGAAGCTGCAAGGTTGGAGTATGAGACTGCTAAAATGGGGTTGGCAGAATAAATCATAGATTTCTCTCTTTTAAGAAGAGCAGACCCTTTAACAATGGAGGACTGAAGGGAAATTAACTCGTAGCTAATTTTGTCTCTTTCACAGTGAGATGTGTGATAAGAGGAGTGCACTTTCTAGTAGTGTATTTGGTAAGTTGTCTGTAACACAGGCTGATGCAGGAGCTCCTTAGGGAGGATTTTTAGACTTTGTTAGTATGTGAGAAGTTGCAGTCTAGGTTCTTTCCCATCCTTTGGAAGTTCTTATTTTGTCCCTTGTTCAGATCATCTGACTTCAAATCTGTATTTTCTGCAAACAGTTATGGCTGTTCTTCTGGGGATTCATTTGCCTCATCACTTTTGCAAAGCTTTAGAAGAAAAGCTACCTACATACTGATTTTCAGCAATTAAACAGCATTTCTTAATGGAAGCAGCTTAGTGGTGAACACATCAATCCAGTTGCAAAGCTATTAAATTTGTTTTATATTGTATATAAACTTATTTGTGCTTTTAAAGATTCCTTGGCCTTTTGTACTTCTAACCTCTTTCATTATATTGAAGAGAAGTAGATCCTCACTTGACCACTCTAGGATGACATAATAAAACCAGGGGTGTAAGAGCATAAAGCCAGGAGTACTTAGACATGTTAACTTGTATAAATAGCCGTCAGAGAGTAGTASCATAACCTCTGCAATGCTGACAAGTATCTGTGATGAGAATAAACCTCCTAAACAGAGTAAATTCAGCAAAAAGCCTATGGTTTACACTGTTACTACTTTTGAACGTAATGTTTTAAAACATAGATTGCACATCAAAATTGAATGATGTATTAATTTTTTTATGAAAATCGACCTTTATATTGTTTTGTTAATAGCATGCATTAAATGCTAACTGTTTCTGCCCTTCATCAGAGGAATGACTAATTCTACTAGCTACTAGCAAAAACTTTTTGTTATTTTTTTCTTTGATGGTAACTTTCTGCTGGTCCTTACTGTGTGTTAAATCTGTCTTAATATATTTCATAATAATAAAATACATGCTTTGCAAACACTACTCCAGGATATCTCTTAACGGAAGTATATAGTATGGTTTCTAGCCTCTAGTGAATACCGCATAGCCTTTTAAAGCACTTTCAAAGACTTTTTGTTTGTTTAGGTGGATAAGAAGGTCTGCCTAGAACAGACCATGTTACCAGATCAGAGTCTGGAAATGTTTACGCGGGTTTTAACTTTACTCACCGGCCTTAGAGTGTAGCCCTGCAAACAGCTGAATTGCTATAAATGAAGGGTTGTAAACCTGTGCTGTTAACCTGTGAATAGGGGTGGAGAAGAGAAGAACCTCCAACTGGCTTTGCCTTGGGGGAGATCATTGCAGTGAACTCCACCTACATAGTCCCATAGGAATTTTGGGCTTGACCTTCCAGATATTTATGTATGGTACACAAATGGTCCTAGTGACATCACTACAATTATTCAAATGTGTAAGGTTACGTGTCTGTAAATATGGAGCTTACTTGATTTCTGTTTTCTCCCAATTCAGCAATTAAGTTTATGAATGCATTGGTGGGTGCAACTAGTTAAGGAAATATTAATGGTAGGGTCAAGAAGCATAGCAGAAAAGACAAAAGGAACTACAAAACAATACTCTGGCATGGTATATTGTGTTTTTTTTTTTTTAATGGCACTTACACTGGAAGCCTGAAAAGAATGCAAAGGCTAACTATATTTGTAATTAATTCATCATACAAAGAAAGGAAAAGAAACAAGAATCCTGTTTTTGTGGTATACATGCTGCAGTTTGAATTTGCATTTTTTTAAAATTGAGAATTACAGCTTTAATGTTGCCTGGGGCAGAACAGCCAAATTTGAAAGCTAGGAACCCTTCTGATGTAATAGTTAATCACTTTAAATGCATCAGTAGCATCCACTAACAACAGCTCCTGTGGAATAAGCATATTAGAACAAAGGAATTGTTAATACATTTTTAACACCTTAGTAAGTTTTGCAATAGTAAAACTGATTTGTTTGTGACCAATGGGAAAACAATAACTTTTAAAACATATTTTGGTGTAGACTATAAAATACTGTGTAGTTACCTAAAACTATTTTAAATTGTTGACTGAAGGCCAAATTAATWTTCAGTGCAATGAGAAAGATACTGTTCATATTTTTATGTCAAATATATCCCAGTGGTTTGGATAGTTGACTGAACTTTGTGAMGAGAAGTAGTATGTGAAGAGAAGAAGCCTGTGGTTCTGTATTCAAGTTGATTAAATTCTGTCCTGCTGAGGATTACGGAAAACAAAGATTACGTAACATTGTCCAAACATACACACGTCTTTATTTTTCACAAGGTACTATGGTTTGGCTTATTAACAGCAAAAAATATATTTAGAATGGTTATTTAGAGTAGTCGTAATAATAACAGATACTAGAATTTATTTTAAATGTTACAAGCAGAGATACTACATGTGTACGTAACAGCCAGTAAATTTGGTAGTGAATTATCTAAAACCATTGTTTGTTTCCCCTTATAAAATCCTGTTATCTCCTGAGTGACAATATTGTTGTCTTGGAAAATGCATGAATTTTTGATGCATAACATTCTGAGCAAAACAGCTATTTATTGTACCTATACTCATCCCACACTCTTTTTCAAGAGCATTATTAGTAAATTTTGAGGTTAGAGAGGTACTGACCCAATCAAACATGTACAGAGCTTGGCCTCCAAGTTAATTAAGTACGGGTTAATAACATATTATAAGGAAATCATTGTCCTTATTACAGTTATTAGGTAGTTAGTCAAATTATAGCTTCAAAGGAATGCAGAGCATGGAGAACTCAGGACTAAATTATGCATTTGAACCTTAGGCCAGCTTTTACTGTTGAGACAGTTTGCTGCTAAAAGAAATTGTGTGTCATTGAAATTAAATGCCTTTCTGGGGATGGAAGGTTCCAGTTTTTAATGAAATTACTGAGTGTGGTGTAGTGAAATGATTAAAATCTGTATTCCGGGAATGTGGCGGACAAAAAAATCAATAAATGCTAGCAAACCTTTGCTGCTGGATGTGAATCCTGGGAATGAAATAAACTAGTACAAAAATAATAATTAAAAACATATCAGCACGTTAATGTATTTAGCATGAGTCTCATGAGACATCATCTTCACTAATTTTTAGCATACATTTTACTGTGTAATGAGCAGCTTTCTTTTCTCATATCCGTATTAGGCAGCATTTTTGCCCTTCCCCCAATATTCCTGCATTGCAATCATTGTGCTTGCACTTATTATGTTACAAATGACCGAGGTAAGGCTGACATTCTCATTGCATGCAAAAAGAGCTAGTCTGCCAAGCTTTTTTTTTTCCTAATGAAGCAGCTTTGTTAAATCTCCCCATGTGTTAATACTAATGAAGATCCTCCAGCACAATTAAAATCACAGCCAGTGGCTGAAGAGGAAACAGAAAACAATGGCATCTTTCTACATATGCATATTTCTTTACGCTGAGATCAGCTTTATTTAGAAATAATGTTGATTTTTAAAATGCTTGTATGTAGCATTTAACAAGGTTAACAAGCTGTACATATTCTTGAATTCTGCAAGTATGATTTTTACTAGCTTATAGTGAAATCACTTAGATTTTCTTCACTGCACCGTGGTGTAACTTTATAGTGTTACGGTTTATAGGGAGCAGTCCTTTGGCTCTTGAAGTGTACTTTAACCCTGCCCGAGTTTGAGACTATGCCAAAGAAAGAAAAGAGGAGGATACCATGTGTGTAGTTTGAAGGGTTGGTGTAAAGAAGCACAGCTTTTAATGTTTTACAAATAACCTGTATAGGTTGTTTCAGGCGAGGCGAGAACATTGGTATTTAAAAGATGTACTGTATATTTTTTAATTCTTGTCTCAATAGCTGGGAATTTTAATACTTCCCCATAACTTTAACTTAATTCCCCCACCCTTKTTGCCTGTTTTACTTGAATTTAATTTATCTAGTCCTTCCAGGGCATGAAAGTTGAACGTTGCTTCCACTGTGAATTTCTGATTTGCTAGGCTTCTTTAAAATGTCTCCTCTTTCGGAAATGGGTCGCCTTTTTCTTTTTTTTCCCAGTAGATGGCTATTGTTTGTATCGCAGATTCTTTGTTGCTATATTAAAATTTGTTTTTTTTTTTTACCTGAACTTCATCTGCAGTGTAAGAATTAATTTAGATACTTAAGGTGGGCAACCGCGCTTCCCCCCCGATCGACAGTCATCATTAAAAAATGACCAGATGCAGGCTTGCATCCTTTTGTCGGTAGTTGAAAACCACGAACTGTTCATAACTTTTTCTAAACAAAAAAAGACTGTAGACCGCGCTTGGGAAGCCGGAGTGCAGCTCGCTCCCCTGCTCCTTTAGGAGCTGATAGGTCATTTATTACCGGGGCTGGAAGGAGATAAACAATTCTCTCTTTTTCCCGTCTTGTTAACAGCAACTTGCATTGTTGGCGAGGGACGAGCTGGGCTGGTTGACGTCACTTTCGGTTGGCGAAGCTGAATAAACCTCGAGGAGGGATCGGCCGAGTCCGGCGCGGCGGCGAGGGGCACGGAGCGGCCGGCACTGCGCCCGTCGCGCACGCGCACCCGCGCGCGCACTCGCACCCCCGCCCCCTCCCCGAGCCGCGTTCGGCTCCGGGGAGCGCCGGGAAGGGACGCGTTCCCGGCACACAGCCCCAGCCCTCAGCCACCTGAGACGCAGGCAGCGCTCTCCCGAGCTGTGGAGGTGAGTTAAAGCCGTTCCTCCCGCCCTCTGTAGGGAGCGGGGAGAGTTTTTCGTCAGGGTGAGCCCCAAAAACGTTACGGTGTTTTGCCGCGATGAGCTCGTGCTTGGGTTCCCTAGTTCAGGCTGCGTCTGCCTCACGGGCCGTTTCCCCGCCGGTGCGTATCGCCTCTTTGTTGTGGTGGGCCGCCCGCCTCGCCGGGCGCGAGCGCAGGTCCTGCCGTGGGGCCCTGCCCGGGCAGGGCTGCGGTCGGAGGCGGAGGGGCCGCGGGGAGGTGAGTCCTGGGGCAGCGGCCGGGGTGTCTCGAGACGGGACGGCCTGGGTCCCGAGCGATTTTAAACTTTACTCACGGCCGCAAGCACGTCCCGTGGCCGGGCGGCGCCGGTCACGTCTCTGCCGGCGGTCGCCCGCAGCCTCTCGGGCGGCGCAGCGGTTGGCGGCGGCGGCCGCCGCCGGGGCGGCTCTTTTGTGTGGCGCGGCGCGGTGCGCTCCGCGCCGGCCCTCCCGCCCCTCTCGTCCCCCGCCCGCATTCCTGCGCGCCTCTCGCCGCCGCTGAGCTGCCGCGCTCTCCCCGTCCGGCGCTGGCCCGCCGGCTGGGGCTGTCAGGCCGGCCCGGGCGTGCCAGCCGGCAGTGCGCGGGCGCGGAGCGGCGTGAGGCGTTCGGCGGGGCCGCGCGGAGCGGCCGCTGGGCAGGGGACGCGGGGAGCCGGCAGGAGCGCGCGCCGCCTCTTCACGGGCGTCCCCCGGCCTCCGCGTACCTCCGCCTCGCGCTGCCGAAGGCGGGTGCGTAGGTGTAGCTCACTCCGCGGTGTGCGCTAGCAGGGCGGCGGGGCGTGGGGCGGGCCGGGAGCGGGCGCCGTTCCGCGCACCCGGCTGACTGCGGGCCCTTCTGCCTTTATCTTTTGTGCGTGTTGCTTCCTTATAGAGAGAAACGAGCAGCTGCAGCCCTGGGCCGAGTTGTTGAAATTTATCCCTTTGTGTATATTACAATATCCTCCATTTTTCTGCCCTCTAAACAACGAGCCTTTCGCCATCTTGGGCAAATTTTTATTCCCAAGTCTGTCCGTCTTTTTTAGGAGGTAATGAGTGGAAATCCTGAAAGTCCTTTTGGACAAGACTCAAAGTTTAGGAAATGTTACAGGGACAGACAGTGACGTCATGTAAAGTTTAAGGGGAATTTTTCCAAGAGTGTGGTTTCCCCCGGAATTCCTGATCTAACGTGTTGTAAACCGCACTTTAAAGAGAAAGGTTCCTAGTTGAGACTGCGCGTTTAGGGAACATTAAGAATATGGTTCTTTATTTGGTGTCTGGTTTTGTAACAGGTAGAGAAATAATTGTGCTTTTGGGTTATTCCCCGCCTCCCCCCCTTTTTTTTTTGTCCTGGCCTTTAGTATTTAATACGTAATGCTTGCTTAACCGTTTGGTTGTTTAAAAAAACATTCCAAAGTTCTTACGTTAAATAACGAATCATCTGGAGATTTGCATTATTTTTGTTTACAGAAAGTAGTAATCTGACGTGAAGTTTACATGAAACACTCGGTACAGAATCTTCCCTCAGGAATAAACAGTTTCTACTTGGGATGAGGAACATGGAAGTACACAGTTGTTCCATTTTTAAATTTGGGGGGCATATTTGGAAGCAGTAAACTTATTAAGCTGTATTGTTAAAAGGTTCTACATGGAGAGTACCTATATATATGTTACATGTAGTTTGGGTTATGTTCCAGATCCTATATAATGTGGGTGGCAAAATGTAGTTACTATGCTAAACTAATTAAAAAAAAAAAAGAAAAATCTCTTTACCTCTAGCTATAAGCTCTGTGTCAGCTGTTGTGAAAAGGGAAACAATAAAAGGTACTGTTCTGTTAATTCACTTCTCAATTGCACTTTTTTTTTTTTTAAATCTCATAAAAGTTTTTCTGGTCACATGATATGACTTAGTGAAACACAGGATACTTGATAAGGAATAACTAATGTAGGTAAAGTTCTGGTTTTCCATTCTCTTTCCTGTGCTCGTCTTACTTGCTGCATATTTACAGTCACCCTAATGAGAACATGAAACTGCCTGTATTTAATTTGCATTTTCTTTGTCTTCAGGGTTGGGAAAAACATTGACAACAGTTACCATAGAAAGTAATAGGAATAGCTGTTAGTACATCAAGACTTTTTTTTTCTATCCAAGTCAGTATTAAATGATGTACCTAAAGTGTCCTTAACGTTATATTGGAACAAATGTCAGATACTTACCTCGAGGGGGGTGTGTGTGGTTTTGTTTTTGTGTGCGTGTATGTTTTTTTTTTTTTTTTTTTTTTTTTTTTTTAATGCATTAGAAAGTGTGGTTGAATTGAGTATTTGCCAGCTGCGTGAATATTAGGTAGATGAAAATGTTTAAATAGTTGAAAGCTTGTACAACAGATGGTTCTAAATTATACATGCAACAAAGGTCTAGAAGATTTGACAGATTATAAATGGTGAGCAACAGGATAAGTAGTTTCAGAAAATGATAGTATACTTGACATCTTATACCTATAATAAGCTACATACATGGTTTTGTCACAATGCTGCAAAATCAATAAACTGCATAATATTAAGAAAATAGTAGCCAAGGTAATTTTTGTAAAGTGTGGATAGAGGAAGCATTAGGAGTTGTTAAGGGATCTCTTTGATGTTCAAGAAATTTTATGCTTACTTCAAGCAGGGGCTAGTTGTTGAATCATGGATGGTACGAATTCCTTGCAAGCAATGGAGTATTAATATCAGGTTGTGATGAAGTTCTTCATAAATAGAACTCTCTGGAGAGCAAAAAATTTTTTTCAGAAGATCAGGCAATGTTCTGTTTTCATTACTAACTCAAAGTCTGTTATAAATGGCACAAAATGAGGTTTTGTGACTAATGTATATTGAAAATAAATTAGAATTGTGGTACTGGTATTTGTCATCCTAATTTTTTTTCAACTAAAGACCACTATGCTGGGTTCCTTACAAGTCAGCGTTCCCACAAAAAGTAATTGTTTTTAAGATTCGTTCTTATCGATTATTGTAGGTTGTCAATAACATTGTAAAATTATTTGAATAGTGTTAGGGGGAGGATAACTAAATACATGCTTTGTACCTTTTGGTGAGAAATAGTTGCTTTTCATGAACATGTAATAAGATGCTTTGTGTTTTCAAAAAATAAATTAGCAATATTTTTATATTATGGCAGGAATAAGCATTGCTTGACCACTGCAGTATATTTATTTAATCTTTATACTGACCTTATAATAAGAAGTGCTACAAGACTGAATTTTTTGTCTTTTTTGGAGACACTGAAAATGCAAATAAGAAAGTAATGGAAGTCTTTCTTTTTAGGTCCTGTTGCCCTCTTTCTCGTTTTCTTTGTTTGCATGTTTATTATAGAACTGCAGTGTAAAGGAGCAGATGTTTTGCAAAACATCCTGATGTGTTGCTTTTTCTTATGGGAGTGCATAACTGTTCCTTCTGATGCATCGGCTTGACAGCTGGTTGATTTCATGGAACTGCTAAGAAGCCATTAGTGGTGTCATTGAATTGAAACAGAACAGTACTCCCAGCTTGAACTGCAATTGTTAATGTCTTTGTTGCTACTTTTCTGTTCCTACACAAGACGTGGAGYATCACAGTTGCAACGAAAAGGAAGTTTGTGCTCTCTGTCTCATCTCCTTGAATTAGGGAAAAGAGGCATTAGTACTTGACTGCTTTTAGTTTTATGATATTCTTATAATGGCATATTTGGGATTAAGAGATCTTAGCTGTTGGGAGGTAGACTTAGCACAACCAAAAATGGAATTTGCTACATACACAAACCCTGACACCCCTGCCCCACTCCCTAATACAGGTATCTTTAAATAAAACCAAATAGTTTTTTGGGTTTTTTTTGAAAATCAGCGAACTTTATTCTAATAGAAGATTACAGAAGAGTGGTACTGTGTGTTTTCATCACTTAGATAATTTGGCCCAATGAAGATTCCCAAAGTCTGTCAGTTTTTTCCTAAGTGTGGTTCAACTTTTGAGTTAATTTTGTTTTACTACRGTACATTCATACTGTAAATTATGTCATACCACATTATAAACTAGTTTGTGATTGTAAATTGCCATCAGAAGAAACACTGAGACAGGTGTCAAGGACAGCAGTTGGTTATATGATTGTTGGATAGTTTACAACATACTGAACATTGACAAAATGTGGTGAGTGTGTGTTGGTCAACATATTTTAAAGAAATTGGAAGTTTGTGGTGAAGATAACATTATGCAGAATTCAAAATTTAGATGCAGATGATCTTCCCCACCGCATCAAAGGAGGAAATGAAATGTCCTCTTTGTGACTGACACTTAGGCTTTTTAAGAATTTTTGGTTATACTGCTACATTTTTAAGTTAAAGCTATTTTTACTGTATTCTTTCTGTGTAATGATAGAATGAAAGTGCATCTTTGTTTTAAGTGAATGGTAGGGGTTTGGAGTTCTTCCCTGCTTACTCTTTACTGATGAGGAACAGAAACAAGGATACTGTATTAGTAAGATTAGAGAAAATAGACCCTCCCCCAATTTTTGCCTGCTTATTTAAAAATAAAAAAAAAGAGGGAAGAAAAACAGCAACAAACAAATCAACAAGGAGTCACCAGAAGATTTGCGTAAGGAAAATAGTAGGTTCACATTAATTTTTTTTAGTTGTGTTTCTTAGTACTTTTATGAAGGTGAGAATGTGTTAGTTTCACTGTTACGCAGATAAGGACTGATGCACAGAAGGATTTGGTCTTTTACCAACATCACACGAAAGTTGATGATAGAGGTAGAAAGAAAAGCTGTTTTCACTAGCCTTAGTCTTTAGTGTGGTGGGTAGATGTTACCTCGAAAACTGAAATATGGGATTTATTATTCTTCATGGAGTAATGCTAGTTAAGTTAAGTTAGTTAGTAGTTAAGTTGAGTACACATAGTTGTTAAAAGAAATTGGGACCATGTTTTCATCCAGTCTGCAGAAGGGCCAAGCAAGATGCAGTATTTTTCTGTTACTTTGTTTCTTAATCATACAATTTTAAGTTAACAAAAATACGTAGCACGTTTAATCCAGTTAGCACACAGTTTTACATATTAGCTGTGTTAAGTTCTTGCTTACTCTTTTGTCTCTTTGCTGCCCTAAATTTACAGTTATATAATGCCATGGTCATGAGCCATTCCTTAAAAAGAAAAAAAATCAATACACTTTTTAAAGACTGATACAGAAGTTCCTTTGATATTTTACATGGAAATAAAACAAAAAAACCTTAGTAATTTTACAGTATCATTTCGATTTTTGTTTCTTTTTTGGGAGAGGGAGGAGAAATTGTGATTTATTTTATTGCGGTATTAGCATTTAATGAGACCACCAGGTGAAAGAAACACACTCAGAGAGTGAGAAAGTCTTGCACTTGTTTCAGTTTTTTTAATGTAGCAACAAGGAAAGGAGGATATAGGGTTTTTCCCTGCTTAGTTTAACAGAATTAATTTATGCATTTGACAAAATTCCTAATACCAGTTTCTTCTCTTTTTAGGTGAATGTTTTTCAGATCGGTGGGGAAAAGACAAATATCAAAGAAAGTATACATTTTTAAACCTTACCTAGTGACAGATGATCTCTCAGACATAGTCTTTGAAAGTAATGGACTTAAAAAAAGATGTGCTGGGCTTGTCAGTGTCCGTTTCATTCTTTCAGAAGGATGATGCCTGTTGCCATTAACGTGAAATCTCACCCATTGCCTTCCTACACACACCCATCAGGGCTTCCTGAATGTCTTGTTTTCTGTGTGTAAAGGACATAAGACTCTCTTTTCATTTCATGTAGTTCAGGCTTTGTAAAGAGCTGAATGGGTTAAGCCTTGGTAGTTTGCGAAAAGGGATTGCAGAGATTTTTCTAGCCCCTGAGGGAGGAATCACACAAAAGCTTCAAATTCAAACTATTAAAAATGTAAAGGTACCATCTGAAAAAATTGGTCTACCCGATGAACTGTTTACGTTAGTAATGGTCCCATTGAAATCAGTGGGACTGCTGAGTATAAAGACTTGTCTCAGGTAATGTTTGGGGTATAAAACCTTGGAAAAGAAGGTAGGTTTAGAAATAATGCAGTGACCGTCAGATAATGTTGTCTTCTTTTTGGAGCCTCACACAGAACTTACTTTGCTCTGGAATTGCTGGAAGGGGGAATGAAGAATTTTAATTTTTGAATAAAAGAGAACCCTACCAGTGTTTTCTTGCAAATCACAGGAAATGTAAGCTAGTTTTTCTTTTAGAATATTTATTAAATACGGTGATTTGAACGCACAAAATACTCTGCCTAGCTATTCTTGAGCTTGAATCTTGGTCGTGAGACTGYTGGACAAGAAGCTAAAAATGTGAAATCTTCGAGGGAGTATTTTTTCCTTCACTTGGAATATATAGCTAACTTTTTTGGATTGTGACCCTATTTATTAATCGATTTGTATTAATGAATTCATGTTTTTCTAACGCTGAAAGATTCTTAATAAGCAATGCATTGCATTTTATCAGATAATTCTTTTAGAACAGTGGTGCGTGGTATTCAAATATAATCAGCAAAATAACCCCACAACCCCCTCAGCCCTCAATCTTTTCTTGTATAAGAGAAAACCAGTTTGACAAAAATTATTGCAGTGGTCCATCAGATGCATAGGGGCATAATTGTGGATTTTGCCCCGTTTTCTGTTTTTAGACTTTTCCACAAGCATGCGCTCATTAATCAAAGACACTGTACTCCTGCTGAGGGCAGAGAGGTTCATCAAATTGGCAGCCGGTTTGATGTAAAGAACAGTGTACTGAAGCTCTTAACGTGCTAGAACATAAATAAATTTAAGGTCTTTGTATGCAAACCCTGGAGGTTAATACTGTATAATTCAATGTCCTGTCTTTGTTTTTATGATTGATGTTTTTAAGTGTTTGAAGCTTGATGCAAGCCTTCAAGCAGGTCAGGGCTGACCATCTGATTGGCTGAAGCAAAAAAGTGTTAGCTTGGCAGAGGGGCTTTCGTGTATGCTGTGGAGATTTCTTTTTAAATTTTTTTTTTTTTTTTTTTTTTTTTGGCTGGGAGATCGTTGTTGTATTGCCTGAGCTGTTGGAGGAAAGTTCTAGAGATTGACAACCCCTGCTGTGATAATGGACTTAGTGCATGAAATGCCGATAGTTTGGTCGTATTTGTTCTGAAGCTTACTGCTATTTGTATCCTTAACAGAACTAACATGTAGAACAAGCAAAAACTACTGGGATTTCCCTGTAGAAATAGAGCTGGGATTTGGCTTTAACATGAATTGGTTGCATATTCATAATTTAAGAACAGCTGGTTACACCAAGCACATAGTCATTTGGAACCTATTATAAGCCATTCTACTCACACRTAGAGGCTGTGCTTGAGCTTTTTTTTATTGATCTACCTGCATTTGAAATCTGGTCACTGCAGCCACAGAGGCCTTTCATTTTAGCTGTGCTTGCATCATAGAACACCCTCAGTATTAAATATTTAATTTTAACTAAATGCTGAATAAAATGATAAACTCTGATCTTCGAAGAAACAAAGTGTAAGAGTGAGCAGTGACATAAATCTTAAATACAAAATCTTGTTATGTAAATCAGCCTAAAAAAGTAACATCAGCCAACCTTTGTAGTCCTTTGGTAGCCTTTGTTGTTCTGAATAAGAAATCTTTGTTAGATTTACCCAAGGTTACCTTGCTAAAACTGTAGTTGCTGAAATTTGTGGTTTTTGTGTATTGTATGCCCAGTGCTTTTGGAGGAAAACCCAGAAGTGTAAAATGTGATTATATTACACAAAATGATGGTGTAGTAAAATCGTAGTAAGTACAGTCTTGCCAAGTATCACATGGAAAAAATAATGGATGTATTAGAAATGACTGTACTCTTACATGGGTAAGCTTATCTGACGTTATAATGTGAAAAATGCATACTTAGAAATATTGGTTAGTAATATATATAAGCTGTGTTAGTAAAGTTGGTATCCCTCCCTCTTTCAGTTTTGCTTTTCCAGGTTAGAAATAAAGTGAGGCAATTCCACTAGTTTATACACTTAGTTTGATAACTTTTCTGTATCTTTGCTTGCCCTAGTGACTGGAACTTCTAAAAGGTGAACTATACTTCTGTCTATAAAAATCAGTTTTCCGAACATACTTAGTTCCTGTGGGAATAAAAGGGAGCCCAAAATGCCCACTCTCACACATCTTTTGATTCGGTGTATTGTAAGTTACTACCTCATAACCTGGCATGTGGATAGAAAGTATTGCTGAGGAAAGATGTAAATAAATTCTTAATTCATATGTATGGATCCAGGAAGATGGGAAGCCATTAAGGAAAGTTCCTTACTGTGTTAGTCAGTTAGTGAGTTAAAAATATCAGGCATACATGCCTGAAAGAGTCTAGTTTTTCAAGCTGTATCAGTTGATTTAATAAAAGATACTATCACTCCCTACAGCTGTGGTCTTTTCTAAGTAGTTACAGCAATTTTAAAAAGGCTAAACCATAAGAAATGCAAACCAGTATTTTTCCATTGCAGCTCTGATCATTTTTCATCCTTGGAGTTACCCTTAAGCACCTCACTGCTTCTTTTCAATGTTGATGAAAGGGCTAGATCAGAGATGATAAACCACTACAACTGTGTGGTTTAGGAGAAAAGTGAGGCAGAAGAGTGCTCAATAATCATTTGGGGACTCAACCTCTACAACAGCTGTGATGCCAGAAACAAATTCTTTATAGCACACTTGTAAGAGCTTTCAAAGCAAGGAGAATTCCTCTTTTTTTACTTACCAAGTCTAATATTAGAAACAATGGAGAGTGCCATTTTGGCTCTTTCAGAGACATTGACTTAAGTGGGACTCTGAAGAAGTAAATGGATGCTTTCCCCTCCTCCCCAACACGGAATGGGAGTAGTCTACTTAGTAATCATTGACAATCAGACAATAGCAGACATTGATTGAATTTTTTTCACCATGTTGTCAATATAGATCATGTTAAAAAGCTAGTGGCCCAAAGAAAGTCTGAGAAACTGGAAGAAAGTTGAGGTCCAGAGTCTTGATTAAAGACAATGAAAGGGTGTAGATAATTGAAAAAAATCACAGTAATACATTCCAGCAATTATTTATCTTTCTGGCAACTTAGTAGAGAAGGTACTCGGATTTAGTTATACCTTGAATGTATCGGAGAAGGTTTTGGAGGATAGGGTCTAAGCAAAGTGGGTGGATGTTTGAACACAAAATACGGATGTCCCAAACTGCTAAGGCTTTGGATGGCATATTAGAGGCCTTCCATTTGGCAAGTTTGTTTGTTTTTCAGTTTGGCTTTTTTATTTTGTTTTGTTTTTTAACTTGCCAACATCTACCAAATAAAAATGATATTAAAGGGTTTGTATAGTTTACTTGCTACTTAATGCCTGTAAGAGTGTTTGGAGAAGTAAATTTTAGAAAAGAAAAGGCTTAAGGAAAGAATATATTCCTAAAATGACAAAAAACTGTTACTGAAGGTCCTTTATTGTTTGGCATTTAACTGTGATATTAGTACTACATTTTTCTGCAGTTGTCATATTTTTTTCTTTTCTAGAAGTGATTTTCAAGCCTTATTTCCCCACCCCCCCCACCCCCCGGGCTTAAATGAACCAAATATATTTTTGAACAAGAGTGGAAAGTATTGATTCCATAGTTGAGCCTTGTCCAGAGGGTTAGTTTTGAAGTAGTTTTTTATGACTGCATGAAGAAGTGTGTTCATCATGCAAAGGAATAGTCAAAGGGCATGTGGGGAAGGAAGGAGCTCACTCTTTCTTATTTTAGGGTAGAACTAATGTTAAGTGCACTAGTAAGTGCAATCAGTTATAAAATGCCCTTTTTCTCCTGGCATTAGGAACTAAAAGGAACAGATTATGCTAGGTAATTTCTCTTTAATTTGTATGTGATAAAGACAGAGAAGCTTCAAATACTTTCCTGTTTTTTTGAGAGATGGTTTCTATGTGTCAAGCTGTTTCTGATTATCATTGAGGTAAATTTATAATCTTTAGACTCTTGCAGATGCCAGTAAATTTTCAGTGTTAACAATTATGATGTTATGGATATACAGCATACTGCAAAGCTTATTGTGTTGATGTAAGCAGTTTATACAGGGTAGCGTTTAAATGTAGCCTACAGTCTTTTTGCAGTCATGGAAATGAATTATGTATTTTGAGTGATCCGTTAATAGTGTAGAGACTTTACAATAGTCACGAAGGGGGGACAGTCACTTTTTTTATTTCTTTGCCTTTAAATGCTTAATTTATATAATTATGGTAGTTTTGGTATCTTGTGAAGCGCTTAAATACGCGAGCAATCATCTTATGGAACAATCTGTGTTATATGTTGCAGGAGACATTTGACATGCAGGTAAGTGGGATCTCTAACACACTTGCTAAAGCTGAGTTACTTTTTTTTGTTTTTTGCTTCATATGTTGACCTCAACAGAACTGGCCTGCATTCTATTAATTTTATGAAACTTGGACTGAGGGAAGGGTTCATTCTTCAGTGTTTGTTGTCCCTGTTGCTGCCAGCAGCATAGGCAATAATATAGATAATTTGAGTGCTATGATAGTTAGGTGATGTGTATAAATCTTCATGTTCATTATATTATATTCTATTTATACACAGAATCTTATTCTTTAGTTTAGCAGTCCCTTGCAAGTGTCTGTTTCCATATATAATTTGAGTGATTCATAACTCAATAAATAATTTGTAGTTTTCTGCAAAAGTTTGCTTAAAGTTTAAAGAGCTATTTGAGTGCCAGACTTCAAGTCTGATTCTTTATAATAGTCACTTCAGATTGTTTAGGAAAAAAATCGTATACTAATTTCTGGGGGAGACCYGTGACAGAGAAGGTGATCCAGAAATGGTAAATTGGTATTCTTGTCTGAGAATAGCACTGCAAGTTATAATATGTTGTTAAGTGAGAACTGCTGATTGTGGAAAACAGTGGCAAACACGTAACCACACAGTTTTTGCAGAGRTGTTTTAGAAGAATGTTTTGAGTTACACAGTATTTAGAAGCAAAAGTTGCATTTTATTATGTTAGGATTTAGTCAGCCTGGAGATGCACAGTGCCCCTGTTTAAGTATAGCATTAGACAGACTGGTAGATAGTTCTTACCAGCCTAACAGAAATAAAGGAACAGTTTAGAGAAGTTACCTGTGTTAGTTATGTTACTTACGATCTCAGAATGTCAAGGGTGGAAATGAAGATTCATGTGTTGTTTTGGATGTACAGTGATCTAGTACTGTGTTGAAAGGTTTCTCTGGCTTGGTAAGAAGGGATAGTTGCTGGTATGACTAATTGTCACATTTTTTTCATTCATATTTTTTTAATTCTGAAGTTTGCGATCGTTTACTTGGAGGAAAAAAGTAGGATGACAAGTAAATGACTGGTACTTGTGAGTTGTTTGCCTGTCTTACTAGTCATGGAAAGACATTCACAGAATCGGTTAATGCCCATTTTTCAGGTCAAAACTATTCAAACCTACACTGTTCCCCTGAAAAAAAGGGTATAATGGGGCTTTCGTGTTGTGTCTCTTCAATTTCTTGAAAAGACAGTTATTTCGTTTGCAGTTGGTGTGGTGATTGGGTCTGTCTAGCCCTGAGCTCATTGGCTGTAACCTCTCCCACTGCAGTGTCATTAATAAAAGTTAAGATATTACTTGTTTACTGAACATCCATATTAGTGTTTATGGACAGAAAAATGCAAAACTGACTCTAAAATGTTGCATTACGTAGGCAAAGGGGCATCACATTACTTCATGTATAKACCTAATTTTCTAAGAAAATTGCACTTTCAGCATGAATTCACCAGATGCTTTATAGATTTTGGTTTACTGAAATTGTGACCTATTTATTAAGTTTTGTTCTGAAAAAGCAGCAGATTAAAAGTAAGTTAAGACCTCACACTAGTTATAAGACCTTTTGAACAGTGTTTACAAACAACGTACTTTGAATTCATGAGATCCATATTGATTTCTGCTACTGGGTACCTTGTCTTTACAATGAGTGATGTCAGATTTTTTGATGGCTTGGTTACAATGCAGGATTTTTTTTTTTATAGGATGTGATTTGAAAGGACCTTACAGGGTGCAGGCTGAGTTTGTCTGTTAATGGAAAAAAAGTTCTACCCTGGTGAAAAAACACCATGCTTATGAAAAGATCAAACTGAACTGGAAGAGTCTCAGTAAACTAAGTGGCTGCATGAAATTAATCACTGATGAATTTGAAGTAATGCACATGGAGCAGAGGGAAGCAGGGAGAATAAGATGAACTAAACATACACAGTGATGGGTTCTAAATTAATTACATGCCATCAAGGAGAGATATTGGAATCAAAATGCATAGTTCTGTTAAAAACGTAAGTTCAGCAGCAGTCACAATGCAAGTTTGACACATTACTGGGAGAAAAACAAAATAACAAAAGAGAAAACATCTAGGGCACTATATTAATTCAGGTTACCCTGTCAAGTAGAATAAAAAGCCAATAAAACTGAAAGGAATAATCAGTTTTGGAACACTTTCCATATGAGATGAGAATATATAGAAGTCTTCAGCTTGGGCTATGACCAAGTGCTATAAAGTCATGCTTGGAATAGTAAAGTAAATAGAAAACAGTTTTTTGGCATTTCAGATATGACTGAAATATAATATTGGAACTAAAATAACCCAGTGAAACAAAACCTAGTAGTTTGTTAACAAAAACCAAGTAGTAGTGCTTTTCGCTTGATGCTGGGTTAAATTGTGGAATCGTCCTTGGATGCTGTGGAGAGCAAAATTTCAACACAGTTAGAATGATTAGATACATTAATGGAAGATGTGTTTATAAGTGGCTGCTGAACATGGTGGTTGAAATGCAGTGTTAGGTTTGTTAAATCTTCATACTTCGGATTTCTGAGAGAAGGATATATACCTTTATTCTTTCTCAAAATGTTTATTACTTGTGTAGATGGACCTTTATTCTGAATTAGTTGCTGTTAATTTTGTTTTTGTTAATATTTAATGTTTTGTGTCTTTGATAATTTGTGTAAGGATGCCAAAAATATGAAAATTCTTCTATGATTTAAATGAATATAGAGGTTTCTTCATGTTTTTATGTGAGGGATTGAAAAGTAATAATCTTTGGTTTGTGATTGTTCACCACAGTTTTTTCAGTCATCACTGATGATCCTGTCCTTCATTCTTGGTTCTTTACTSTGCTCTTTTTGCATTGAGTTTGTTAATGTGCATTCTTCCATTAACTTAATGTAATAAAGAATAATTTTAAGGACTGTAACTTCAACCTTACAGATTTTTCCCATATCCCTTTCCTTCCTTGTCCCTGTGTGTGTATATTTAGTCTTCAGGTACATCACATGTGATGTTTGTAAACTCAGTCTTTACCCCACCCCTGCCATTTAAGTATTTCTTTACCTTCTCTCCAGCTCCAGAAGTTAATTCTGGGGGAGAGGATATTTTTGTTCTACTTCTTGAATAAATTCTCCTAACACCATAGCTGATAAGATGAGCCTCATACATTTCTAAAATAGTCTCGATCTCAAATATTGTCAAAATGGAAAGGGGAGGGTTGAAGATAGTACTTTCCATACCTAGTCCTTAGTCCTAGTGTATATATGTGTATAAGAAACAGTCTTGAATTAACTGCATGTTGGAGTGTCACATTAAGTATATATTGGTGTATGTATGTGTATAAGAAACAGTCTTGAATTAACTGCATGTTGGAGTGTCACATTAAGTATATATTGGTGTATGTAATCCTCTCTCAAGCTAGCTGGAAACATGAGGGGTGGGGCGTGTGTGTGTGGAAAGGATCCTTGTAGGTTGTAGGCTGTAACCTATTGTTAGTTTCACCAGAGCAAAAAACAAACTGGAAGTTGGAGGATCAAAGGAGAAAAGCATTCAGAAGGAAAAACTGCCCAGGAAATGGCAGAGTTAAAGAACAATGCATAGACCAAAGGAATCCCGTATATTTTTCCATATTCTACTGGCAGAGACATGATTAAAGTTTTGTCCAATCAGCAGCCTCATTCTATTTTTTCTTGAGGCAGTGGCCAAGTGTAACTATGATTGGGTAGTACTTACTGAGAATACTTAGGATTTAATCTCTGCTGCTTGTGGCAATTCAGGGCTGAGCTGCTCGGAAAGAAAAAAAGAGAGAGAAACCGGAAGCTACTTCTGTTCTAAAATAAGCCTGGGACGAGCTCATTTATTACAGTGCCTGATATGCATGAGCAAATAAATGACGTGTGTGTATGGCAGTATATATGTGTGTTCTTCTATAGGAAGGGGGAAGAAGGATTTTGCTGGATGATGAAGAGTCTTCATGCTGTGGAGATTCTTTTATAAATGAAGATTTTGATGCTTCAGATCATACTTCTGTGGTTATTTTTGCAGACTGGTTTTTGACTTCTAGCACAGGGCCTCTAATGTTGTAATTTATGTTTATTAGCATTTTGGAGTACAGAGCAGTGTTGGTGTTTGTTTGTTGTTTGTTTTTTTTTTTTTTGTGTGTGTGAAATAGCACTTCTACCCTCAGCTGTTGTTTTTCTTTTTTATTTTATTTGTTTTTCCTGATGCCACATCAGTTGCCATGGGAACAAAAGCAGAACTGGAGAACCAGCAGCCAGCAACTGAACTGTCTGACTTAGTTTTTCCTTCTCTTTCCATGGGAACAGATGTTTTAGAGGGGAGGATAAAGTAAATACTTAAATTACTCTAGCAACTTTCACTCTACCTTTTTGTGACTCACCTGACTTGGAAAAAAAACATTTGAGAATGGGGTTTTTGTTATGGACTTGAGGAACTGGCCATGAGTAGTCAGATTAATGTGCCAGTAGAAGATAGAGTTGAAGAGCTGCTTAATTTCTGGATTTGGCAAGTGATTTCAGGATTTGATACACAATTTAAGACACAACATATTTATGTATGTTTCCATTAAATCGTAAAAATGAACAATTTGGACTATAGTGCATGTCTCCATAAATGCCTTTTGGTCACTGATTTAGTAAACGTTTGGTAGATGCGAGTAAAATTCCGTTCAGACCAAACTGCACAGGTGTCTTAAAAACAAAATAACATGTATTTTAGCCAAATAAAGCATTCTAAAAACCAGTGACATGCCATTAAAACAGTTCCTTTGTTATTGAAACTTTGTGTGAACAAATGTTTGGGCCATGGATTGGATTCTTATAGGCCCGAACTATTAATCCTAGATTAATTTTACTAATTCCTAGAGCACTGACTACATTGTTCTATTGTAAATTCTTTAAATTTTTTTTTTTTTTTTTAGTTTAAGAGAACTTTTGAAATTATAGACTGTTTTCTTTGATGCATTTGAATAGTTGTTATATTTGGCTATTTCTCTTTGATGACTGGAGCTGATCCTTCATCAGTTTTAGAAAATTTATTTAAGCTTTGGATAGTGAGTAGGTGTTTGTGTATTAACATATATAAACATTTAAATATTTGGACCACAGAATTACAAAATGAAACATTTTCAGTGTGCATCATGCATAGTATAGCTAAGATGTAACAATTTACATATTAGAGGTAGAAATTAAAGCACATGCTAGAAAAATAACAAGAAAATCCAGTTCTCTAAATTTGGAATTCTGAATTTGCCTTACAAGTGTTACAGTCCCAAGCCATCTGAAACACTGTCAGAGGTTCTGGCATGAAATTTTTACATGGAAGAGAGTTTTGAGCAAGACTTTGCAGCATGTTGTTAGAGTTTCGTTTAAAACAGGAGTTTTTATTTTTTGTGTAGAAGAAGCTCTTTTTAAATAAAGTTTTATGTCTTGGATGTATTTTAAATATGTTTTTATGAACTTTCTGAAAAGGTCTTCAATGTTGAACAGAATTTTAGGAATGTGAATAATGTGAAACTACTAGTAAAAACGTATGAGGTGCATAAAAGGGTTATTTACTTGGCCAATAGAAGTTTTGTTTTCACTGGGAAAAAATTGTGACAGCAGTGTAGTAAACAAGAAAACTGTTACATGAAAAGTACCAATTTCTTGTGAATTATGGTCTTAAAAAAACCCAGAAGACAAACCACAGTAGGTGTCAACTCAAATAGTATGTTGTTGGCATTATATTAAATGGAAATGAAAAATGGCCTATCCTTAAGACTTCACATGACATTGCAAGTAAGTTGCAGTTAAATTTGAGCTAATGTGTTTGGCTGGAGTAATAAATAGAAATGTTGAAACCACTCGTGTCCTGTGGGTCTTACAGTAGCTGAGGCATAGAGTTTGCATCTGGTTTAGAGAAGGCCTGTTGTAACTTGTACGTAAAAAAAGGCTAAAAGAGGCCACCTGCTACATCCAGTTCTCAGCCTGTTTTCCTTCTGGATCACCTGGGAAAGGAGAACATTAAAAACGCATCAGAAACTAGTGTAAACATGTTACTCTTTCTTGTTGTTTATTTTGTCTTTTTTTTAAGTGCAGCAGGTAACCTTTCAGTGCTGTCAATGTGAACAACATAGTACTAATAAGCAGAGCATTTTTTAGTGTAATTGCTCTCTGAAATGCAGCTTTTAAAATAAGAATATCTCAGAATTATACTTGCTGTGACATTGCTCCTAATAGTAAACAACATTATTTTTAAACACAGAAGCCTGAGTGTATTAATTGTCACAAACAGGCTTAACTTTTCGGTTGGCCATTCTGTACATGGATATACTGTGTTTAACTTTCGTTACAAGAATAAGAGAAATAGCAGTACTAGGAGTTTAAAAGATTGTATGTGATAGATGGGTAATTAATTCCAAAGTGTTGAAATACATTTTGCTCTAGTGCAATAGTGCAACAAAGCTTTTAGTTTGTCTGTTGTCTTCTTTTTTTTTCTTTTTTTTTTTTTTTTTAAAAGTGTTGAAATACATTTTGCTCTAGTGCAATAGTGCAACAAAGCTTTTAGTTTGTCTGTTGTCTTCTTTTTTTTTCTTTTTTTTTTTTTTTTTTAATGCTTTTTAAAGAGAGGTTTGTGGCTTAAATATCACAATGATATTTTTAAAGGAACTTTTTGGATCTTAGTCACTTACAAAGTAAGTGTCTTATTTTGGTTAGGCTAAATTAAACAAGTTAAGTCTGCTCATGAGCTTAAGTTTGTCTTTAATTCATACATATTGTGAAATTTAAGGCCTCCAGTTTGTCGGATATGCTTATTTTCTGAATGGAATGTGTGTAATTGAAGCAAAACTGATCTAATGCAGAGAACTGTTAAGTGAAAGTGACCTGATCCAGTGTGCTTATTAAGACTACTGTGCTGGGTTAATATTGATTGTAAACCTTGATTCAACAAGAAGGTATGCATTTATTCCCAAATTGCATTTCAGTAAAGGAGATAAATTAGGGAAGGTGCCCCGCTGGACCTGTTGTTTGGGGACAGAGAAGGACTTGTGGGTGATGTGACAACTGGAGGCCATCTTGGGCATAGCAATCACGAAATGATAGTTTTCGATTCTTGGAGAAGTAAGGAGGGGGGTCAGCAGAACTGCTACCTTGGACTTCTGGAGGGCAGACTTTGGCCTGTTTAGGGGTCTGGTTGACAGAGTCCCTTGGGAGGCAGTCCTGAAGGGCAAAGGAGTCCAGGAAGGCTGGACATACTTCAAGAAGGAAATCCTAAAGGCGCAGGAGCGGGCCATCCCCGTGTGCCAAAGGACGAGCTGGTGGGGAAGAAAACTGGCCTGGCTGAACAGAGAGCTTTGGCTGGAACTCAGGAAAAAAAAGAGAGTTTATGACCTTTGGAAGAAGGGGCAGGCAACTCAGGAGGGCTACAAGGATGTTGTGAGGTTATGCAGGGAGCAAATTAGGAGGGCCAAAGCCCAACTAGAACTTAATCTGGCTACTGCTGTAAATGACAATAAAAAAAATGTTTCAGGAGGGCTCAGGAGAATCTCCATCCTGTATGGATGTGGGGGGGGAAACATAGTGACAAAGGATGAGGGAAAGACTGAGGTACTTAATGCCTTCTTTACCTCAGTCTTTAATAGTAAGACCAGTTGTTCTCTGGGTACCCAGCCCCCTGAGGTGGAAGACAGGGACAGGAGCAGAATGAAGCTCCCATAATCCAAGGGGAAATGGTTGGTGACCTGATATACCACTTAGATACACCCAAGTCTATGGGGCTGKATGGGATCCACCGAAGAGTACTGATGGAGCTGGTGGAAGTGCTCACCAAGCCACTTTCCATCCTTTATCAACAATCCTGCCTAACCGGGGAGGTCCCAGTGGACTGGAGGTTAGCAAATGTGACGCCCAGCTACGAGAAGGGCTGGAAGGAGGATCCGGGGAACTACAGGCCTGTCAGCCTGATGTCGGTGCCGGGGAAGGTTATGGAGCAGATCATCTTGAGTGCCATCATGTGGCATGTACAGGACAACCAGGCAATCAGGCCCAGCCAGCATGGGTTTATGAAAGGCAGGTCCTGCTTGACTAACCTGATCTCCTGCTATGACAAGGTGACCTGCTTAGTGGATGGGGGAAATGCTGTGGATATTGTTTACCTGGACTTTAGTAAAGGCTTTGACACCATTTCCCACAGCATTCTCCTGGAGAAACTGGCTGCTCATGGCTTGGACGGGTGTACTGTTCGCTTGCTAAAAAACTGGCTGAATGGCCGAGCCCAAAGAGTTGTGGTGAATGGAGTTCAATCCAGTTGGCGGCTGGTCACGAGAGGTGTTCCCCAGGGCTCAGTTTTGGGGCCAGTTCTGTTTAATCTCTTTATCAATGATCTGGACGAGGGGATAGAGTCCACCCTCAGTAAGTTGGCAGTCGACACCAAGTTGGGGAGGAGTGTTGATCTGCCTGAGGGYAGGAAGGCTCTGCAGAGGGATCTGGACAGGCTGGATCGATGGGCTGAGGCCAACTGCATGAGGTTCAACAAGGCCAAGTGCCGGGTCCTGCACTTGGGTCACAACAACCCMAGGCAACGCTCCAGGCTTGGGGAAGAGTGGCTGGAAAGCTGCCCGGCGGAAAAGGACCTGGGGGTGTTGGTCGACAGCCGGCTGAACATGAGCCGGCAGTGTGCCCAGGTGGCCAAGAAGGCCAACGGCATCCTGGCCTGTATCAGGAACAGTGTGGCCAGCAGGAGTAGGGAGGTGATYGTGCCCCTGTACTCGGCACTGGTGAGGCCGCACCTCGAATCCTGTGTTCAGTTTTGGGCCCCTCGCTACAAGAAGGACATTGAGGTGCTGGAGCGTGTCCAGAGAAGGGTGACGAGGCTGGTGAAGGGTCTGGAGCACAGGTCTGATGAGGAGCTGCTGAGGGAGCTGGGGTTGTTTAGTGTGGAGAAGAAGAGGCTGAGGGGAGACCTTATTGTTCTCTACAACTACCTGAAAGGAGGCTGTAGCGAGGCGGGTGTTGTTCTCTTCTCCCAAGTAACAAGCGATAGGACGAGAGGAAATGGCCTCAAGTTGCGCCAGGGGAGGTTTAGATTGGATATTAGGAATAACTTTTTCACTGGAAGGGTTGTCAAGCTTTGGAACAGGCTGCCCGGGGAAGTGGTTGAGTCACCATCCCTGGAGGTATTTAAAGGATGTGTAGATGTGGCACTTAGGGACATGGTTTAGTGGTGGACTTGGCAGTGTTAAGTTAATGGTTGGACTCTATGATCTTAAGAGTCTTTTCCAACCTAAACGATTCTATGATTTTATAAAGGTGCTTGCTTAGTTGTCACTTGTATTCCTTGAATTGGGGCCTGCATCTGCTAGAAGAAAACTTAAGAAGTGTATAGATCTCAGGTGACCCCACTGCATAAGTTTACCATTAGATGTAGGGCACGTATCATAACTCAGATGCAGTTAGATTAAGTCAATACATCTTAATCCTGAATAGATTTAAGTGTGTGTCTGCGTTCATAACCAGGCATTGACCTACTGACACTTAAAGGAGGTAAGCATGTAAAATTGTTTTGCAGAATCTCAGCCTTACATTAGTCAGTGACAGGGCTCTTTGCATGTTTTCAGTAGTAACATTAATGCTAGTTTAATACCTTTAGTCATCTGGGGGTTTTTTGTCTTCAAAACATAATAATATACACTTTTTCTCATCAAAAATTATTTACTGGATTTCAACAGTCTTCTCATTCGTTAACTGATATTTTCTTTACTATGAAAAATGTTTTACCCCACTTACACTGAATCACAGTAGTCAGGAGAATGTAGGCTGTAAAAAAATTTAGGCTGTTTTTTTCTGGACAGATTCCAAGTTTGAGCATTTTTGGTTTTGTTTTTTTTAAACATAACTACCTTTTCTAGACATAATTGTCAGAGAAGGAAGGAAAGTATTATATGTGGCTGCTGATCCAGTGAATATGATACTGTTTTGAATATGGCAGTGTTTGTACTCAAAAGTTTGGCTTTGGTGCATGTACACTATTCACATTGTGCTTCTTAATGATGTAAGGTACCATCCCAATTAAAAGGCTGCCTGTGATGCATAGAATGGCATTACTTAAAAAATGAAACACACTTTCGAATACTGATTCTACATAATGTAGATTTTTGAGAATCCTTAACTAGTTATTGTCATGGATCCAGAGCCTTGTTAGCCTTGGAGCTGCAGATTAACGTGTATTTACAGACTTTGTTATAAATGGAGATTGAACTCAAATGCTGTTTATGAAGTGGAACAAGTAATTTCTGATAAAACTCAGCTGCTTCTATAATGCTTCTGGTTACTCGTAGGAGGTTCCTTTGTGGCTCTTTCCCTTTTAAGTACCTGTCATCAACACATGTAAGATTTTATGTCCACACTGTGTCTGCTCACCTGTTTGTGCACGTGCCTGTCCATTCCATGCAGTAACTTCTGTTTGCCATTCATTTTCAGCCATAATTGAAAGTAGGCTATACATTCAAAAGTAAAGTTCTACAGTTTTATGAAAATCAATCACTGTGTTGAAGAAGATGCATAGATTAGACCTGCCAGCTGAGGAAATGGTAGGCAGCATTAGTGTTACTTCAACCGTGCCCCAAGCAGTTCTCCGGTTCCTCAGCATGTGCGCACTGTTCAGCAAGTGTATCTCCACTGTCATCACTGTTCTTGCCAAGTGTGTTGTTGCAGTGAGCTTGTATTTCCTGGAGAGGATCTGGTTTATGGCTATAGGAAAATGTGAAGGACCATCCTAGGAACACTGCTCACAGGAGACTTTTTTTTTTCTGCCACCTCAAGGAAAAGGAAACCTGTAGTAAAAAGCTTTTGCATCGTACCTTCTTATATGTGTTTTGTGCATAATAGAAGGTGGATGCTGGATACTAAAGTTTACTTTTTCGATCGAAATTATGTTTTCAGAATAAATTCGGTATGATTTAAATTAGAAAATGTTGGTCACTTTTAAGTAACATGAATAGAATGATGTTTACGTATGTAACTACAAGCAGTAAGCAATCCAGCTATTTCTGTTGGTGAAAATACCTTAGAATCATTCCCATGTGCACATGTAAGGTTGTTACTGAGGGCACAGAAATGCTAACGCAAGTCRTGCTAATTTGTTATCTTTTCATTCCAGTATTACATGAGAGAACAAACATTTGCATTGATGTGTGAAACGAAAACTTGCCTTTATGAAATGCATGCACGTAATACACAGTTTTCCAGAGCTTTCATTTTAGTTGGGGATTTTTCAGAACAAAAGTCTGTGTGCTTAACAGCGTCCTGTGAGATGGATTGTGCGCATGGTTGGTTTATGGACAGCTGATTGCAGTTTCATCAATAAAAGTAGGACTTGCCATTTTATTGGGTCAAATGTAAATGAAAAACGTAGGGTTTTAAAAAGTATAGTCATAGCTATTTTTTAACGCAAGTGAAGGGCTTAATTTTTTTTCTTTTCATTCTTTTTTTAATATCATGGACTGGATTTCAATGATGCAGTAGACCATACCTGATTCAGTTCCATACTGTAAACCAGACTAGCAAGAGTCAGACCTRTTTGTCAGATACTAAAAAGCCTGCACAAATGGCTGCTTTATTGTAATGTAAATCACACTGGTTCATGCATGTGGCAGTAATTAGCTTCTGTAGATGTTAGAAAAGAAGTCATCATATCATTGCTGAGAAACAGGTTTCAGTATGTTTTGACTCAACTAACAGAAATTAGGTGTCATTAGACCAGTATAAATTTAACTAATTTTGAACAGCAAAAGTGTAAGACTACAATTTTTACAGGACTTGAAGAGAAGCTTTGTTTTTTAAACAGACCTTTAAGTTCCCTTTTTTTTTTTTTAATGGAATATTTTGCATATAGCAACCAATGAAATAATCAKAAATTGCATTTTTAAAGAGTGTGGTCTCAGAATTATTAGTTTTCAACTTACTGTTTCTTGCTTTCCTGCTTATTTTTTATGGGCAATCAAGAAGCAGTCAGTGATCAGATTACCAGGGGTCTGTAGATCGCAAACTGAAAGAAAGTATGTTAAGTTTTAGAACAAATGTATATCTTGACTATCTTTCCTTCTAAATAAAAGGTAGTTTGTTAATAAAAGCTATTCCAGAGAGGATTATTACTAATCTGCTTTAATGTTTTTTGTCTGAGATATTAAAATATTGATCGATACTTAGGGCAATGTTTAAAAAATGCTTAGCATTTTTATTGATACTCTTGCTAGAAGTGCTTTGGACTCCATTAGTAGCAGAGTTAAATTAGTGCTAAGCAGTGGTGGAAGTTTCATTCTTTAGCTCAAGCTCCAGCCTTTAAGAAATGAAAAGACAAGGGTATTCTAGTCAGAAACACTTGATATATTCGGACTTCAGCTAGCTTGTGGCCTCCTGCCCCATCATGCCCTACAGCAGTCCCTTCCACTCAGGTTTTAGTGCCCTTCCTTCACAGTGTTTTCTCTTTCTGTCACTGGGCAGACAACTGTCTTCTACAGGTTCATAAGTTATCTTGTCAGCCTTCATCTTAGCAGAAACCTGAGTCAAAACTCTGTTCTTGCCCTGAACCTGAAAACTCACAAACCATAAGAAAGTACTCGCAGACTTGTTTTTGCTCAGAAAGAGTAGGGAAGCAGAAGGAAAATAATCTGGAACACAAAGCTATAGTTATTTTCAGTAGGTAGCCATTAATAAAGTCTTCAGGTTTGCTGTAATCCATGCTGCTGTTTGCTTACCATCATCATCAGAGGCCAGGCCATTGCTAGTGCACTAGAATGATAGTGATAATGAATTTAATATATATGAATGTTTTGAAGTAAAAAAAAATATGACTACCACTAGTTTCTTATTTTTAGAGTCTTTATTTTGTGTGTATATAATTCACCTTTATTCTCCCCCCACCCCCCCATGTGCCCAAGATTTATGTCATCACTTCAGCAAGACTTGGCTCATAGGAAAGGAGAAGGGTGAGTATAGGAAAAAACACTGGCACTCCTGGCAGCAGAGTCCATCACTCCTACCTAATTCTCAGTTTTCTTTTAACTAGTAAGAGGTTAAATTGCTAGCTTGCTTTACACTTCCAGCTTCCAGTGATGTCTTGTAGTCTGTTGTTCTGGTGCCGCAACACTGTCAATGTTTTTTTTCATTAATATCATGGAACTATGTTTTCCAGTTGTGTGAAGAAACGTGTATGCAGTTTCTGTTTCTTTGAACTAGTTGTTATCATCATTCTTTATGCCATTTCACTGTTTGAARTACAACTAAATACATGCTGAAGGACAGAGGTGACGTTTGTCAGAAGTGTAGAGTTCTGTGTCTGGTTCCGAGTTCCTCAGTATGGGAGAGAGATGGAGCTACTGAAGAGAGTCCAATAAATGGCCATTAAGATGTTGAAGGGACTGGAGCATCTCTCCTGTGAGGAAAGGCTGAGAGAGCTGGGACTGTTCAGCCTGGAGAAGAGAAGGCTCGGGGGGATCTCATGAACGTGTACAAATACCTGAAGGGAGGGTGCAAAGAGGACGGAGCCAGGCTCTTTTCAGAGGTGCCTGTGACAGGGTGAGAGGCAACGGGCACAGACTGAAACACAGGAGGTTCCCGCTGAACATCAGGAAATGCTTTGTCACCATGAGGCTGACTGAGCACTGACACAGGTTGCCTAGACAGGTTRTGAAGTCTTCACCCTTGGAGATACTCCGAAGTTGTCTGGACGCAGTCCTGGGCAACTGGCTCTAGGTGACTCTGCTTGAGCAAGGGGGTTTGTCAAGATGACCTCCCTTTCAATCTCAACCACTCTGTGATTCTGTGTGTCACTTGTTTTATATTTTAGGATGTTTTGGTGAATTGTTGAAACTTAATTTTGTGTCAGAATGGTACTAAGAGTGCATGCAGAGTCATAAGTTTTGACCAGAAGAGTTGAATATTGCTACGGTCTTGAATTAACATATTCTAAAATTCTGAGATCTTTAAGTTTCATTGGAATAAGATGCACGAGGATTAAAATACAGTCTACCCAATGTGATCTTTAAAAAGAGAACTTCTTGTTATTCTGTTATTTCTTAGTTTATGCTGTTTTGACAGTTAATGCACAATGTCCTGAGAGAGGGGGACTTCATAAAAGTGTGCCTTAAGGAAATTGTCAAATGTGGAAAGTACAAAATGGCTTTTCTTGTCTTGCTGTGTTATATCATGTTATGAGAGAACATCGACACAGGTTATCTTAGTAACTTTGTGATAACTGTGTGAATGAGTACAGTGAAACCCTGAGCGTTATAGGTTAAACTTCTATTCTTTTTATTGCTTTTCTGCAGCATAATAAAAATGTTGTAAGCTGACAAAATGGAGCTGCAGACAAGAAAGTTGTGTATTTTGTTTAGGCACAGATAAAGTTGAGCGGAAATAATTGTCAGTTTTCTTGGAAAAACAAAGGAGCTAATTTTAATAAAAGAAAAATCAACCCTTCTTCCTCTCCTCCCAATTTTGGGAAAGGGAGAACTTGGCAATGTAAATATGTGGAGTACTCCATCAAAGACAGAACTGAAGAACTTGCTAAGCTTATAATAAAATAATTACCAAGTTCAACTAAATGTAAATCAGTTGTACCTGTTTTATTTTCCTTAACCAGGCATTACAGAGCCATGATATAAATGACACTACTGGCATAAATTAAAACAGTACTTCTCTTTGAGAGAAGCAAAATATTTTTCTCTTACTGGGAATATAATTGTTGCGTATCTGTCAGTGCTCTTGTAGTGTGTAAGACTCATTCGTCTGACTCCTGTCTTGTGTCTGCTTATTTGCTTTCTCGGTGCCTATATTTTGCACGCTAGTAGGGARCAACATAACTTCTCTATTCCAGAATTTTGTGTGGTAGTCTCAGCTGGAGGGTCTGCTTTGCCTTTCAGCTTCAGGGAAATGAACTTTCTGTAGCAGGGTTCTGTGTTTAGGAACCGTATGGACCAGACTTCACCCAGTAGTGCGTGTTTTTTGTCAGGTAGCATGTCTTACACCTGTACTTATCATGTGATATGATAAATCAGCTAGGTATGCCTGTCATATGGCTCATGTCATGTATCTTGACAGTTGAGAGATAAACACGTGAAGATGTCCATTACTACTATTGTTTTTCTGTGATGCAGGCTTTTGTATTGCCTTTGGTATGATTATTTGCACGTTGACCAATTTGAAGCCTTTTATTGTTCCCAAAGTGTAATAAGTTACTGTAAAGTCACTGTTTTAATTTCATAAAATATGTTCACTAGTTTCATTTTTTATGGTTATTTCACCTTTTAATAATCACTCTCCATTTCTGAAAATATGAAGACATAAAGGGTAATATGTAAACATACCATGATTTTCAAAATTAGAAAAATCAGTATTTCCTTTTGCCATGCTAAAGTTAGCTTACCAACTTCAGTGCCTTTTTTTGGTAAGGCAGTAAGCTTCAGAAACTAAACAAATACTTAAAAAAAATGGGTCYGTAATAACAAACCTTATTTTTACATCTTTTGTTGGTTGTTTCGAAAAGTAATACTGCCTTCAGTATATTAAGAGCAGTGTTCCAATCTGAATGTAGTGGAGTGATGTAAACCTACAAGATTTTTAATTTAAATCAAATATTTTACTAAACACTGTTAAACAAGAATGAAGATGCAATATTTGAATCACAAATGGGGTATTTTATTATCACAGCTTCTTCATATCCTGATATATTTTTCTTATGTATTGCTGCTATTTATCTTATATTACTAGGTATTTGTTATAATGGCATCTCCCAATACAAGGCTGTGTAACTCAGATTTGAGTATGTGCCGCTTCTGTAGGAGCGTAAAAGCAACAGACTGTGGTTCTCAAGGACAGAATTGAAGAGTATGCATTGTGAAATACAAAAGAGGGAATGTGATGTTACTGTCTAAGGACTATGCAATATGTAAAATATCTGTTACTCTGATCCGTTTTGTATGACAGATGTCAGTGCAGGAGCCTGTGACTGTTATCTCGGGGAAAAAAAAGCAAGAGCTGTAAACTGTAGGTGTTTGGCCTACTGAATGTTGTGTTATGCTGACTTTGTTTGTGGATAGGTGGAAACTCTTGGTTCCTGTGAGCAGGTAAAAGCTGTCTCCATTTCTATAATGCTCTTATTGTTAAATCTGTTCTTGTTTTTTGTGATATATATATATATATATATATATATAAAAAATAGTATGATCTTAGCATTATATAAGATTGTTCTGGAAGTGGTTTTGTTCTTGGGTTCCAGTAGTGCTCTGCCAAATAAGCTTTCAAATACATTGCACAGACTTTTTTTTCCCCCCAGATTTCTATTTGTGATTTCTGTTTTATGAAAATATGTCCTACCTGCCTCAGGTCATGTAATTTCTTGTGTATTTAATCTGAAAAAAAAAWWTTTTTTTTTAATATGTATCACACATCTAGAGAACAATTACAAGTAACTGTAAAGAGTACCTGTGTTTCTGCCTCAAAAATACTACTTCTGCATTAGGTCCAAATTAACTCTTCAGTGTCACACAATATGGGTGGTCTTTTTCTCCCGTGATATCTCAGGCTCTAAATGGCAGGTGATTGGTAGGGTAGAAGTAGATGAGATATTAGGAAGAAATTCTGTACTGTGAGGATGGTGAGATACTGGAACAGGTTTGCCAGAGAAGTTGTGGATGCCCCCTTCCTGGAAGTGTTCAAGGCCAGGTTGGATGGGGCTTTGAGCAACCTGGTCTAGTGGAAGGTGTCCCTGCCCATGGCAGGGGAGTTGGATAATATATATATATATAGATAGATAAAATATATATATTTATTTTTTTTTTTTTTACCAGCTGGATTAATTGATTTTGCTAACAGGCAGGGCAATGTTTTTGTCATTGATGTGAAAATACAGAGACAAGATCTATGCAAAGGACGTTTAAATGTAGCTATACTTGATAACTAATTSATTTCCAATTTCATTTGGCTAAAGTGCTTTATCTTGCAGCTGGTAATTGCTTTTATTAGAGAAAATACGAGCTGTTCCTGTTTGTCACGTCAGAGGGAGCCCAAATTTCATACTTTAGAGATCAAACTACTTCCTTTGTTAGGGGCCTGGAAGTAAGATCTTTACATGGAAAGAATTAGCTTCTTGTTACAGTTTTCAGAATAGGAGTCTTGATATTAGCTTGTGCACCTGATATAATTTAATTGGGAATCAAATCTATATTTCACACCTCATCTAACCATGTGCTATCAGGAGATTTCAGTGCTGGGAGACTTAATAAAAGTGACTTACTGACCTTTTAAATATGATGTCTCAACTTTGTCCTGGCTGTGATAGTAAACACATGCCTAATAAAGGTACCTATATCAGCGGTGAAAATTTGCAAAAATTAAAAAAACTTCAAACTATTTGTATTCACAGTTCTAATAATTATAATAATAATAATAATGCAAAGATTTGTCACTTCATTCCTGTACGCTTTTTCCCCTTTTCACTTGCATTGYGTTTTTGTTTTTCCATTAAGTAACAATTTATTAATTTAAGAAAAACAAAGTCTTTTTTTCCCTTTCTCATTGGTTTGTTTTTTTYTTATTTTCTTCCCTTGACTGGCTTTTTCATCCTTGTTTTCTCTTTTCTCCAGCTATGTTTGTGTCTGTGTGACTTACTGCTTTTTTAATACTGTGCACATTTCCCTGAATCATGCAGAATGCAGTGAAGTTTGGTTTGTGACTGGGGTTTCTCGCTAATGGGGCAATATGCAAAACAATTACTGTGTCTTTTTGGCAGACAGGAGCAGCTACATGAATGCTGAAGTCACATCTTCCTGCTCTCTCCTTGTTTGCTAGAGCTTACAACATTGTAGAGCAAATATGCAGTCTCAGGGTAGTGGTCAGTCTTTCAACAGAGGGTGAAGACAAAGTCCCTCTTAATGCAGTAATCCTCAGACTTTCTCTTGTTCAGCTCAAAATGAATGTTAAAGGATGAAATGTCGCTTCTTCCACTAGAAGAAAAACTTAATTCTTTTCACATTTTTGTTTCAACTTCCACTGATGATGATGGCAGGAAGAACAACAGTACTGTATTTTTACTGACAGTGTTCCTTTCTTCAGTTTATACTGGCATGGTAGAGCTGTTAATCAACATGTTCCCACTTGTTAGAGAATAGCCTTGACATCATTCTTGTTTATCAARTGTACGGAAGTGACACACAGGGGAGGTTATATAGAACGGCCAACACTTTATAGTCGTAAGTGTGCTCGCTGATCCCAGTAGGTGCTGAGTCAGAGAAAAATTCTATTGTGTTTGTAGAATGTGGGAGTCGATGAAAACTAATTAAGTGATGCAGAAACCTTTCAGCACTTTTAGACAAGCTTTGCCAAAAGATCGTTTCTTCACAAGTCGTGAATCTTGATCAAAATACCTAATCATGATGTAGACCTTCTTGTTATTGCTGACATCATTGCTTTCATCCATCGTAACAGTGAAAGGTCCTGGTGTGGAAAGGTTCATGGCCTAACAGTGACTTATGTGCTGACAGAGCTCTGACGATCCACGCAGCTTTTGTTTCTTCCAAGGGGATTTTTTTTTTCTTGGTAGCCGAGTCTAGGAATCTCACCTTGTCAAGCTGTGTGAAATGGTCAGCAGTGTGAATAAAAAACTGTACATCAGCATTCTGAACTTTTTCACTTTTTAGCTTGAGTTCTACTTCTGTGAGAGAATAATGATGCTACAAAACTAGCATGTTTCACAGACATGTTTTACCTGGAAAATGCAAAAAGGACTTGGAAGTTGAATTATTTTTTAATGCTACTGAACTAAATAAAGCCTTAGATCAGTAGTTAAACTTTTGTGGCCTGTTGCACTGAAAGAGAAATAAGCACAAAGGAGGATCCTCTTTGTTCTTCATAGTGTATCTAGAGATTTTCAGCATTTGGAAATCAGATTATGTATAATTGTTCCAGTATGAGAATTAATATTTTTAAATTTAAATTAATGAAGATTTAGGGGGAAGGATAATAATTCAGAGAATAATAAGGACTGTGTTCAGAAGTTGTTCACTTGATCATGATCAGACAATCTTGYGCCAGGGGAGGTTTAGATTGGATGTTAGGAAAAACTTCTTCACTGAAGGGGTTATCAAGCATTGGAACAGGCTGCCCAGGGAAGTGGTTGAGTCGCCATCCCTGGAGGTATTTAAAGGATGTGTAGATGTGGCACTTAAGGACATGGTTTAGTGGTGGGCTTGGCAGTGTTAGGTTAATGGTTGGACTCTTAAAGGTCTTTCCAACCTAAATGATTCTGTGATTGTATGTAAGTGGATCCCTATACCCAGAGAATTGAGTATGAGACAAATCCCCAGGTGCACAGATCAGATTACTTGAATAAAAGATTAAAGAGGAACTGTGGGCTAGAAGCCTCAGTCTTGTGTTTTGGGGCTAATTCATAGTTCCTGTGTGCAGTGTTCCAGCAGCTGACCAACTCCTGTATTTCCTCTACAACAGAGAGGTATGGTCTGCCTCTGAAGAAAGCAGGAACTGCAGTTGATCAAAGGGTTTGTGTGGCGTCTGCTTTCATGAAGCAGTGCTAGCATACTCACAATAAAAATGTGGCTTCCTGAGTTTACGACAATTGTCATAAAAATGCACAACTCCCATTTTCTGCTGCTCAAAAGATGATTTCTTAGTACAGTGAAACTGAACTAACATTTCTTACTTTCATTCTGTTTTTAAAAAGTTAAGATGTGGGTAAAGGCCTTTGTTTCCTGCCACTTGTAGGATTTTGTCTAATGTAGGTGAAGAGTGGTTAGTTCTTTGAGCAATGGTTAAGTAATAGCGTAAGTGAGAAAACAGGGCCTTTTGGGGGWATAGAAGTTAGGTTTGTTTTTCTCCTTTCAAATACTTAACGGAATGAGGAATGTACAATGGCAAACGAGTGGAAGAAACAGTAAGATCTTAAAGAAGTTTTTGATCTTAAGCTAAAATTAAGAGACCCAGTAGAACTTGATGATACTGAAGACAGCTTAGCGTGTTTTTTTTTTTTCTTCCACGCACACACCCCCCCCCACACTCACCCCCAATTGCGTTGGTCATGTTTAGAAGGTGCAGCAAGAGCTGTAAAGTGCTTAACCAATAAACAGTTCTGCATGGCAGAACATCTAGTGTGTGACTGCTGTATCTTTATTGGCCAATACTTGAATGATTCATGGAGGTGAATGTGCCATCTCTGGATGGGAGGCTTTTTGTGCAGTGGCTTTAATGATTCTCTTACATTATTGTTGCATTGGGAATATCCTGGTAAGGCTTCATTGGAATACAGTGTATTTCCCTTTTGCTTCAGAGCGATTATTCATGTTCAAGAAACTTGAAACTAAAACAGGTGGGAAGAACGCACACTAGGATTCTGAGAGTAACTTGGAGACTTAAAGAAGGATTTGAAAGAACTTAAGACTGGTTTAGTTTAACAGAGTTAAAAACTGAGAGCTTGCGTACTCCTGCCCTATGGGCCACAAACTCCAAGAAAAACAGCGTAAAGAACACAGAAATTCTAGGATTCAAAGAAATGGGGTTAAGCTGRTATAGATCAATTTTAGGCTGAAAACCTGAGGAACGTAAAGATGGGAGAAGGAAGCCAAATTTTAAGATGGCATTTGATCCATTATGGGAAGGATTGCATGATGTGGGATAGGAAGGAAATAGATTTGATCCAGGAAGTCTTTTACAGTCGTGTGCTCTTTTAATATTAGTACACTGGTTTATAGAAGGGGGAGGGGGAAGAATTGCAAGCAGCCAAAACCCAACTACATAAATCTTTTCAAAGAAATTAAACCCAGAACCCAAACTCTTAGGGGAGGCGTTTGATTTCTAGTACTTAAATATTACCGACTGATGCGCAGTCTTTGCTAGCACTAATACGCACGTTGCTGAAGTCCGCTGCTGAAATCTGAACTCCTGTTGAATTATCAGTTTCCAAAATGAGAAGGGATAGTTTTGGTTTGGCAGATWAAAAATTTTCTGAAACTATATCATATATTTGCACAAAGCTTATATTGTTAACTGTACTGTCACAGTGGAGACTTTTTTGGGTCGATCTTTTGTTCTAAATCCATGTTTTGAATTATTGGTTCTCCACACATTAGTTCATTAAAGGAGATAAAAGCCTTTTAAAAAATACTTGTAAAAATATGCGTGGTTTTTTTATCAGCTTACTTTCCTAAACCTGTGTATTTTAGGGCCATGACTTCTCTTTTCTTTTCACTATTCAGACAGAAGGGATTTCCAAGATGATGATTGTCATGTTAGTCTTTAGTAGGTATTAATGACTTTTCTGTTAAGGCTTTTAAAAGTATTAGTAATGGCATATCTTGTCTTGCATAGAGAAACTTGCTTTGTTTTTTTTCAAATATTTATGTAAGTTTTAGGGAACAAGTGCCCCCATTTTATCAAATGTTCTTTCTATCAGGTTTTCAAGAAATACTAGTTACAAATGTTAACAGAGGTATGAAACAGTTTGACAGAGTTTCCCTAATCTCACATTTTCAGTCTTTTATAGTGCCATAACTTTGTTAGCTCTCCTATCACAGTAAACTTCCAGAGCAGACAAGTCCTGAATTACTAATGAAACCAGGAAGAATGTAACTTGAAAACTCATGTTCTTTCAACCTTTGTTTGCAATATAATTAAAAAGGGCATGAAATCAATTTTTAAAAGACAGGCATATCTTTTGTAGTATGTTTGCAATGGAGAAAGAAGCCAATTGCAGTCAAGAAAGAAAACGTCTTGCTTCATGGCTTTATGAAAATGGTGCAGTTTTTGCTGCATTCTGCAGTGCTTTCAGATTCTAAGTTTTGATTTAATTCAGAAGATGCCATTGCCAGAATGTAAACCAGTTATTCTAGTCTTGCTTAAAAAACCATCTTGCAAAGTGATAACAGTAACAAAGGTGGGAATTCACCCCACCCTGTCTTCCCACTTAAGTCAAACCTCAATTAGCTCAATTTATATGCTGATGTTAAGCACAGGAAACTTCCTTTTTCTTTACTTCGTACACAATAAGGAAATTATGCAGGGAAAAAAGATTAAATTACATTAACGTTGCATAGTTAATAATGAAATTTGAAAATAAAAAARCCCACAGTCTTTCCTGTCCACATTACCTGTCCCATTCTTGCAATGAGAAGCAGTTATTACACCTGTGTGTCTGTGTAGCTCAGTGCAGCCAGTGAGACACTTTGCCTGTGCTGGGTTGATACCGGGAAATATAAACATTAAAGAAAGTTTACAACCTCCTCTTCCAGGCACTTTACATTTTCTGTTCTTTTTAAATATTCAACTTCACCTATCTCCATTGAGTGTGGAATGTCGACTGTTTCTGGCCTTTTAGTCTCAAATTGCATTGGAATTTTGTTTGTGTTTAAGGATACTTTGTTTTACGCTTTGTAATAATCAGTTCTGAAAACAAATCTAAAAAATAAACCACAATAAAGCGCTTTTCTGTTGGACTTTGTTACTGGAATAACTGAGTACTAAAAGGGAGAAGAAGAAAGTAGTTGCAAGGACTTCYGTTTTTGCACAAAAAAAATCCTGAGCTTTTCATGTTTGTGTGTATGCGCGGTTGTGTCAAGGAAGAGAGTATTTAGTCTGAAACAATATTCTTTGGTGCTTGATTTTTTTTTTTATTGGACAGAGAAGTTGGTGTTGTGGTAACTTTAAGTGCATGCCAAATCATATCTTCGGTGTTGAGTTTTAGCTTAGTTTTCGACCTAGCATGGTATTTGTATACCTAAGGCACCTGTTTACTTTGTACTTMGGATGCTGGGGCCAAAACCAGTCTGTGTGCTGAAATACGTAAGGAACATATTATTTATAGATGTTTCCTATTCCATATTTATAGATGCTTCCTTTGTTTTTAGTTTCAAAGTTTTAAAGCTTCAGTCTTGGTATATACATATCTGCAGCAAATAGTAGTATTTTTCAAACCTCACAGTAACTTGTCTTAGTCATGTTTTCCCTAGTTTTGCCCTATAAATAAAAGTTGGGTCTTTTTGTAGGTAATGATTTATGTTGTGTTGTTTTTTTTTTTTTTTTTTTTTTTTTTACAGGTTGTTTTTAAAAAATTCAGTAAACATAGAAATTTGGATTCTTCCTTGAGCTTGCTTCTAAAAAAAGGGTTTTTTATGTTAATTTTATACCCATAGTGCAAACCCTTACATGGTCAGCTAATGCAAATTCAATTTTGAGTAAAGCAAACATGAGGACAGACTCTAGAGGAAGTAACAATCGGAATCACATTTGCCACARTAGATGTGCCTTTTAGTTGTTAGTATGCTGGTGATTGAGTTGGACCTGTCAATAAGTTGTAAAGTGAATGGTAGAAATGTATGATGGGCAGCTACAAGGTACTGAGGTAATGAAACCCCACAGCTATCAAAAGGATGTGCTGTTATTTCCACCTGAATACTTACCTTTATTTGGGCCATCTAATCCATTCTAGTTGTGGTGACCAAAATTCTTGCTTTTCCTAATAGAAGCTTAAAACAATTTAAATTGGTACGATTTTCTATCGTGCCTTATTTGGTCTTGTGCTGAGATACTGCTGCAAGGGGCAGTCCCACGGCTGTGCCTGCGTCCTGCCCGTTTGGTGTTGGATTGTACGCTTGCAGTGAAGAGTGAGGTGAATTGATCTGTTGGAAGATGTCTCTGTGCGCCTAAATAGACTACAGGTTGCTTTACCGCAGTACATCTCAATCTGTTACAACTGCCTGTTCAAGAGCAGTGTTACTGAACTCCTGAGCGTGTGACCAGTACATTCAGACTGGTTTTGAGACTGTCAGAACAGGGGGTTTGTTTAGAAGGGAGTTGCAACCAGAAGCAATGGAATGAGAATGACAAAAGGAGTATTTTAAAYTGAAGTACTGTCAGTTAACATTTATAAACAGGTAAGGGAATAATTTTAGAAGATGTAGAATCTGGTTCCTGAAAACTTGTACAAAACTTTGGGGAGCTAATGTGTTTGCAATGGAAGTAGCTCACACAGAATCCTGAATCAGCTTTGGACTGGCTAACTCACATGTTGCTAACAGTGTAGAGGCAGTAGTATGCAGCTGCTCACAGGCTGAAGGGAAAGGCAGTAAATACTTGAACTGCACTGTGTTGTGTGCTGTAAGAAGATAGTTGCATTGTTAGCTTAGCTTAGCTTGGCCTTGGATGAAAACTAGTTAAAGTCACGGTGGGGATTGTAGCGTGGATGTATCCTAAATGCCCGTGTATAAATAAATAAATACCCGTGTATTTACGGGAGAGTCTTTTGCCTCTGAGAATCTGTCAAGTGGTGGGTAGATCTGTTTTGTTTTTACCCTTGATTTTATGAGTTATGAGATGTCTTGCTACAATTAAATTTTATACAAGGCAGCCCGAACATTGGGTTTATGATAGCCCAAGCTTATAGGGTACAGACTGTGTGGGTTTCACGGTGCCTCCCCCTGTGTGCATTTCTTACATTGTCTTATTGAATGTTCTTTRTGATACTAAAGTCCTTTACCTTTTCCCCACTACTTCCTCATGTGTTTGCTTATAATATGCAAATGTCCAATTAGGTCTTGGAATGTTAACCGAAAAATTATCTTACTACTGAGTGCTACTTCCCTTTAGGAAGAAATGCACAACTCTATTTACTTGGAGGGTAAACAGTAATTTCTTTCAGGCAAAGCAGGTTTATTGCTTACAATTTTCCAAGGTGAAGTGTGAAATAATTGGATTGCACTATTGATAATCATCTTTTGACTCTCCTGGGAGCACCAAATACAAGGTGCTGGGAAAAGGGGAAAATATGAATTCTGCTGCATGTGTAATCTTCAAATCATTTTTAAAGTGAAGTCAAGCTAATTCTATGTATGATATGTGTATATCTCACGCACAGGTGAAACGTACAGGTGATTGCAAATGTAAAGTTCCCCTGTGTTTAAAATAAAATAATCATTAGAGTTATAAAAGTATCTTCTCTGCAACTGCTGTGAAGGGAGAGAAGGAGCATTACTTTTTTTAACATGTTACAGGGAGGTGAAATTCCTTTATTGAAATGGACAGTCTGTGGCTGAGATTTGCCAAGGTAATGAAGGGAGGTAGATTCAGAAGTCCTGCAGAAACTGAATAGGAACTAAATGAATARATGACACTTGATGACACAATGATGACACAACTTTAAGCCATTCATTGTGCTTTCATGATGGTGTGTTTAAGGAAATACTGTAACCACTGTGGAATGAGATGCATATTTAAAACCAAAAATAAGAGTTTCAAAGTAGTTGAGTAATGAATGCATTTTATATAACATTGTTTTAATCTTGTGATAGAAATACAGAACATACTTAAAGCCTAAATTACACTGTTAAATCCTGGGACTTTGAGTTTTTGACTGGTGCCCATCTTGTTATTTTTTAAAAAAAAAAGTTTTCATAGAGTTATTTTAAGAATAAAGTGAATACCTGGGAAGGTTAGCTATGTCTATATAAAAATGCCATTATCTTTAAGAAAAATTCACGAGGCAAATTCCAATCCCTTCCAACACGTGAGCTTGTAATATTTCTTTGATGCTGGGGAAGGTGGGGTGTGYTGGGAGGGATGTCTTCAACATTTAAGTTTCTTCTCCCTTTCAAAGAGAAACTAATTGCTATGTCTGTTTTAGAGGTCTTGGGCCATTTATTTACTGACTGTGTGAATAAAACTCTGCACAAAGAAACCATTAGTCTTTGGAGAGAGAATAAACAACTTCAGTAGTACAAGACCATGCGTTAAATATGCTTTTCTTTATTGATGAAGAATGGACAATGATCTTTGATTAACTTGGTAATTTGTTTATTGTAAATATGTAYAGCATATGGGAAAAGAAACCAGGGCAGTGTGTGATGCATTTTGTATATGTTGCATTGTATTTGCATTTGTTTGTTTATTGGAGTAAGAAGTAGGAGGTTAGATGTGTTCTTATGTAAATATAAGGGACAACTCTATTTTTGTTCTTAAAAACTGAATTTACTTGCTCAGGTTTACAGCAGTTGCATCAAGATGCCCTTTTTTTTTTTTTCCCCCTTGGAGAGTATTAGATACACAGGATGTTTTTCAGTCAATTGTGTGTGATACAAAAGTGTCCAACTGAAGTTAGTTTTGGCTTATCAAAAGATAGTAGGTAAGTTTGTGTGTATATATATCTAGCCAGATTTACTTTCCCAACTTGTAAAATTCTTGGGTTTGGACCCTCACTAGAATCTTGACTGTGTGCAGTTCACACTGGGAGGAAGAATGTTTGACTACACTATGGCATTAGATTAATTCAACACTAGTACTAGTTTTTATCACCTGTAATTTTGAATATACTGCTAAAATTTTCTTGCTGAACACAGACTTTTTATTTAGCCTAATGAAAGTATGTGATACTTGTATGTTCATGCTGGGTGGTTTGCATAATACCATATGATATTTTAATGAAGGGCTCTGCTCCTGTATTTCTGCTAAGTATTTAGGAAGGGGATTAAGAAATTACCCTATTTGCATACCCCAGTACCTGCTGGTGGTATTGCACAATTGTGTGTTTTCTGGTGTCTTCCTCTCCTGGTTTTTCATCCTCACATCTCCCAGACAGTTTCTGACACTTCTGCTCATCTATCTCAAACTCTGATTTCGTGTCCTGTCACCCCTTTCCAAGCTTAGTTTTGACAACCCTCCTACCCCACCCCTTCCCTCAGGTGCAATCAACTTCATGCCTCAACTGCCTATGGAAAGGTTCTCGCCTTCTAGCTCATGTAAATACACAGGTATTCAAGGTAGGAATGGACATAGAACATGACCTCTAACAACATGAGTATCAGAGTACGGAAGGCTGAAAGCTTACACAGGCAGCAGATCTTGAGGTCTTCTATGTGTTTTGAAGGTGGACTGAAATGTTTATTGCACCATTTGAGATTAAAGACTACTTTAGTAGGTCTTTAGTCAAAGATTAAGTTAAGAAAATATGAATGCGCTTTGTTGAAATATATTTTACGTTACTATTTGAAGTAATTTGTGCGGTACGAAGCTGTGAAATAGCTCCAGACAGTACACAGTGATTCTGCTTATGCACATGGCTGATGTTGAAATTTTTTGCTTTGGGAATAATTCTTAACATATGCAGTCCTTGAAGTGTTGGAGCCATAGTAAAGCCTGTTTCTAAAACTGTTACCTGTTTTTACTTGCAGTCGTGCAGTCTTTTGTATTACAATTTCTTAAGTACCTATTCCAATTTCTTGCGGAAATTTCTTTGTTTACAATTTTTTGCGTTTCTAGTAAAGTTGTAGAGGATTTTCCAAGTAGTGGCCCTTTTCATGTACTAAGGATAGAGAAGAGACAAAAGAAGCCCCTCTCTCTTTTCTTGCTCCTTGGTTTACWTACTTGCATCCAGTCAGAGCAGACGAAGCGTAGAGAAGTCAGCAGCTGGTAAAGGAGATGTGTTGAAGCAACAGATTGTTGGAGAGCATCAGGCTGAATCTACTACTCAAGATTTCCTCCCAGCCTTTTCTTCTCTTTAGGAAGTGTTGTTACCCGGGGGGAAACAAGTAGGCTATTTTCCAATGCTGTTGGATCTTTAGGGATCTGGATGGCTTTTCTATAGAGAACCTTTTTCTTCTCATTGGACATTATTCAGGGTCGAGGAAGCTGTGACTGTGCAACATGCTCTGCCTGCCGGTAAGGTAGTTGGTTACCATTCCTTGCAAATGGCAAGCTGGAACTTTGAGAGCTGTTTTCACTATCTCAACTCTGTTGAACTTCTAACATTTGTCCCATGGTTCAGGTTTTGGTGAGTTAGTGCCTTCAGGACTGATACTAAAACCAAAACTTAGCAGTGCCACAGGTATAGATGTAGTCAGAAGTAGAATGTATGTGCAAAATTGTAACAGGCAGCAAGTACTTGAGCTTCAGCTAATACAGGAAATACCATGTTTCCAACTTAGAAGAAAAAAATATTTTCTTTTCTGCTTTCTGAAGGACAGGTCAGGGTTCTAGTCAGCCATCAGGATGGAGAGAGTAGGAGAATACATACTTTCTTAAACTTTTTCCTTTCTCAGATGTTTTGCTCCCACTTTTTAAATGGTGTAGTTACTATGTCATATCTCCTTCCATCACTTCTCTCTTTCTTGTTTCTGGACTAGTACGTTGGGTTTTTTTTTGGTGTTGTCAAAGGATGGCGGTAGGATAGAGAAAGAAAACAGTAATGTTTTGATTTCTCCTTGGGAGAACAAACGTGATTCCTTTCCTCTATAGGTTGATGATGTTGCCACTGGCTGTTACGAGGAACTGGCTGACCTGTTCCTGGCTGACCTTTGACAAGGGAGAAAAATACCTACTGTTTTCCTGGCAGGCCTGGGAGTGTAGCTTGACAGTAGTGGCCATAACAAACAAAAAAGCAATTGTTGGTGTTAATGCCCACACATTTACAGGTTGTAATTTAAAATTAAATTTAAAAAACTATGGCTGTTGTTGATGTAATTATCTACCTAGACTTAAATTGTTACTTAGTTGACCTAAATCTGTAAAAGAAGTTCTTGCTCATGTAGATGGCTGAAGTTTTGTGTAGATTTATTAGTATGTTTTCTTGACTGTGCCACTGTGAGATAGGCCAGCTTTATGCTCCTGTCAGTGTGATGCTGTAGAACAAATTCTACAGTAAAAATGTCCATTTTTCTACACATTTGTTTTTTTTAAAAAAAGTGTTCAGTGTAAAACAAAAGCCCCAAACAAACCAACAACAAAAAAACCCTGAAATGCCATTTTACTCTAGCATTTTTTAATATGTAGGCAATTATGATGCATATTTGCTCAAAGTTGTCTATTAATGTAGCTGAAGAGAGCATCTACAAGCTTTGTATAGCAAGTATATGTTTAATGCTACAGAACATATTTTTAAAAGGTCGAACTGACTTAAAATTTCACTGACTCTTTACTAGTCTTCAGTGAAAAAAAATTATTAGAAAACCCCAACAATATCAGATTTCCACTACTATAGCAAGTGATGTTTTCCTGAAATGGTTGTATTCCAAATGTTTCATCTCTTATGCTCTTTTCTATTTCCTATACAGTGTGTAAGAACTGTGTTTAGAAAAACTTGATCTACCCAGGGGAGAAAAATCTAGTAAGCAAGCAATCCAAACAAGCGTTCAAAAATTATTTTTAGTTTTAAATTTTCAGTGAAATATGTGTGGATTTTGTACTGATATAGAGATGCTTCTGAATTCTCGTAGCATGAGGAGAATTTGAAATGCTCGTGCTGGAGAGCATCAGTAATGGAATGAAACTCTGGTTCCATATAAAACAAACCCTGAAAATTCCCATTGATTTCTGGGAGGCCAGAATTCTTTTTGCATTTTAACAGAAAGATTCATTTGACTTACTGTGTACGTCGCAGGGCAACACATTGTACATTCACAATTTAGTGAGGGTAAAACAGGTGTGTGTATTTAAACAGCTGGTTGCAAACAAAAAAGTGTGATTACATAACATTTGGCTTAAACTATTCTTGTTTTAATGGCTTCATATCTGACTGTGGGAAACAAACTTTTCAGTACACTGGAAATACTTCACAGACATGTTTTTTTGAGAAATTTTACTGTTCCGTTTGATGTGTCGTTCTTTGTCCTTGTAAAAGTTACTTGATGAAAGGATGACTCAGCTGATCATTAATTGCTTTCTCTTTGCAGGTTGCAGAACAGCAATGTCACAGAACTGACCACATTCATCACAGTAAGTAAGCCGTAGCAATAAGCATTCTGATAATTTTCTGAGAAGCATGAATCATATAGGGAGAAGGAAAATGTTACATACTGTATGACTTAGTGCTAAATTCTGCATCCAGGTCCTGATTTCAGCAAGACATTAAGCACAGGCTTAACTAAGACTTTTAGATTCTTAGTCTACATGTGCACTTTTGCGACTTCAGGCTTAACTATTAAGTAGGTCTTTAACAATTAATGCCCCTGAAAACACTGTTACGATTCTTTCTGGATTTCTTTGTATGTATGCTTGAAATATAAATATGGTAGAATGTAATTTTAGTGTGTTGCACATTTTCAGTATACCTTGAGTAGTTTTGATGTCTGACGTTATACAGTTTCGGGAATATTGAAAATGAATAGAGAGATTGTGCTGAGAGTTTTGATTCCAAAAGCAATTTTAGCACCTTTGAAAAGTATTTTGAATAGTCAGAAAATGTGTGGTATTTTGCTACATGATGAGCATGAATTATCTTGTTGTATTAATAGGTAGTTTACTAGACTATTAGGAAATGAAGAATTTTGCATTCACATCAATTTGCTTGTTTTTTTTCAGGATGACTAACGGAAGAAAAGTATTTGTGTCTTACTCCAGTACTTTGCTTTAGACAAAGTTAACAGTGAAAACTAAAGTAGATAGAGATTTAAACARAAGGCCTAACTGGCTTTGCTTAGCTCACAGATGCAACTTTGAGGCACACTTCTTAACTTTATGTACCAGACAGACAGTAAGTACAGTAAAAGTAAGAGAGGAAAGTCTGAAATAGATTTGAAATGATTTTTCAAGTTTATTGTTTTGGTGCTCCTCATATTAACCATCAGTTCTTCATACTTGTGATAATATACCTTGAAAATAGCAAATAACAGACATAAATTTGTAAAGACATATTGTAAGTTTATCCCCAATAATGAGATATGTTGGTTAACAAGAGCCTTGTTTAGATCCCAGACACGATATTGTGTGATACAGTCTTACGTTTTAGTAGCGACCTTCATGCCCTTATCCCAGAGGTAACTTTACAGTTAGTAAAGATAAAATTTGCACTGACAATAAGGGAAAAGAAAAGGCTAAATCAATGATTTTTGCATGCTGATTGAAATAATTTTTAAGATTAAATTTAAAAGACTCAGGTTTTAGAAGTACTTCTTCAAGTGTACAGTTGCACGCTTTCTGTACGATGTGGAAAGAGAAGCTATTAAAACCACTATGTGTGACTTAATGCAGTACTTACAGGAATGGTAAGAGCACCAACATCTGCTGAATTCAAAGAACGAGTAGATTCATATGGAGAGAGCAGATCTATTAAATAGGAGGGATCAAGTGAATTAAAGGTCAAAAGAACAGTTTTTTAGTGAACACATCACTTAGCAGGCAGTGATATGAGAGCAGGTAAGGGCGGGAGGTAAGATAGCCTGCTATTTTGAAGTGAGGAGCAGAAATCTGAACCAATTTTTAAAAAAAAAAAAAAAAGCGGAACTAGGATAGTCATTAAGTAATTTGCAATAATAGACAAAAATAGGAAGACTGTATCTAGGATTTAGAGTTTACTGCAGGCATCAGACATGGTGAAACTTTCTCTAATACAGTAGTATACAGCCAGCTTCTCTAAGGTGAGCCAGTTTTAATGAAAAAGCTTTCTTTTCATAAAAGCCAAAGCCTGTTTTTTTTTTTTTTTTTTTTTTGTTTTTTTTTTTTTTTTTTTTTTTTTTTTTTTTTTTTAATGAGATAATTTTTTTTTTATGGGACGTGCTGAAACTGAAAGACTGCTACCTTCCCAGCCTCCCTGTGTCTGAAGAAAGGTGTTGAAGCTTCCTAGAAGCACCTTCCAGTTTTGCAGGGGTGTGTAGTATTTAATTAGTTTTGAACATTAGCCATGTCGTGGGTTTTAAAAAGCTAAACCTGCTAACTTTCTGACTTGTGAAATCTTGTTTAAAAAAAAAAAAATTAGTTCTTTTCCTTGGGAAGGAGATACAATCCCATTGAGAATACAGACAGGTATATAGAAATAGGAGAATAACCATTGCTCGAGTTGAAAATTTCTCTCTCACTTTTCTGAACACTCGTTATGAGGGCTCCTTCCTCCTTAATGTTTTGGGAGTTATTACCCACAAACAAGTCTAGATCCTACTTTGAGGGGCAGTTTTCCCTAGACCTACAGTCATGGAATGAGAGCTGCTAGCTGGCTGCAGCTGACCTGTTACTCTGTGGAACAATCAGGATGAATACTGAACAAAAAAGTGCCTTAGTAGAATGAGAAGAATGCTCCATAAATGGTCAAGTTGACATGCATAATTTTTTCCCTCTAAATATGCAGTTGGAGAACAGGAGGAATTTATAGAAAGATTTGTGCTTTTTGATCAATTTTCCCATAGGCCTTAAAAAGCACAAGGGAAATAATAGCCAGATGTAGATCTCTTTCTCTCAACAAGCTTATTTTTAAGGCTGATTGTACTAACTCAGTGTACTGGTTTATTCTGCATGTGTGTTTATGGCCAACTATAAGTTACTTAATCCTTTTGTGAGGGATGAAAAATGTCAAATCTCTGAAAAAGAAGAAAAAACATATCCTTAGTCATCTCTAACATTTTTGTGGGTACAGGCAATTCTTCAGCCTACAGAACATATTTTCTTTGTTATGAAGCAATAACAACCTTTCTATCCAAACAAAGAAATGGCACCTCAGTATGCGTTGTGTTGTAACAAATAGGTTGCTTAAGAGAGAGCTTGAAAAGATAGGAAAAATGGCAAGTAGTAATTCCTTGTACTTTGTGAGTTGTGGGTTTTTTTGTTGATGTTTTGTCATGTGTGTCCCCATCCTGTGTCCCGCCCCTCCACCCCCCCCCCCCCATTAAAGTCATGCCATTTTAGATAAGAGGTTCTTGAGGATACTGATTTCTACTCTCCAAATACAAAATTCTTTTCATCTCTAATGATGGCTCTTTTTATTTGTTCCAGAAGGTGGTGGTAGGGAATGCTAACAGTACCACTTTACTTGTGGAAACAGAAATAATGCAGAATGTAGACACAGTACTTGAAAGTTACGCAGATAATACTTTCTAAAAATTTTCTATATGGTTGTAACTCAACAATTTATTAATGGCTATAATTAAACAAGTGTTTGAAAAGTAAAAGATAAGCTGAACAGAAGGCTGAACAAAGTTTTCCAGAGAGTTAAGGTAAAGTTGCTGAGTGAGTCCTCAGAATTTGACCAAAATTGTAATGACAAATGACGTTTATGAGAGATGTTGCCATTACAGGAATACTAGAGTTGGTGAATACTCTGGTTAGCAGAAAAATCTTTGTAGGTGAGATCTACACTTAAGTTTTTTCCATTTTCTTGTGGGTGAGGGTGGAGGAGGGAAAAAAAAAATCTTGAGCAAAGAAGGGGAAGATGTTAAAGGTTTCATAAATCATGCTTTCTACAAAAAGTAGAAGTAAGGATTTGACAGGTTTTGAAAACTACCCAGTTTCTTTTCACAGTAACGAAGTATGCATTGGCCTACTTTGAATTGGTGACTAGGAGTGTTAAGGTGAACAACAACAAGAAAAGTGTTTTAGCTTTTTTGCTGTCAGACCCAAGAAAGACTTTGTATATTTGAATTACTGGTTCTAAAATATAGAAGCAAATTGCCAAGAAAAGCACTTCACTTACATGAAACTTAAGTGTGTGTAAATAGTAGCCTGTTTGCAAACTAAATAAAAACACAGCAGACTCACAGAAATATGCAAGTTAGGCAAACATCTTGCTGCTTTTTTTTTTTTTTAAGACCCGTGCTTTATCACTTGTCAGCTGCCATGTCTCAGAACAAAAGAAATTGCATAAAAAATGTGATTGTTGAACTGTAAGTGAAATTTGATAAGTCTGGGAACTGGCAACTAATGAGAAACTATTGATAACAAATTGGAACACACTGTACGGAGAGGTAAGGGGGAAAGAAGGAAGAAAAACTTGGTGAACTTGGGTTAACAAAAATAGTTCTGTGCTTTTATGGCAATTTGAGTGTATCATTAGCTTCCCCCACCCCCCAACTGTTCCCATTCTTCTCGTCAGAACTTAGCTTAAGCATCTAGATACATAGCTGTATTTGCCTTTTTTCATCATGTAAATACTCAAAATGATGCAGAGAATTCACGTGAAGGTGCATTTGGTTATGGAAAAGGAATCTTTGGTTTTATATTCCCCCAAAACAATTCTGGGGCCTACAGTACAAGACAGATATGGGCCTGTTGGAGCGCGTCCAGAGGAGGCCACAGCAATGGTCGGAGGGCTGGAACACCGCTGCTGTGAAGGCTGAGAGCTGTCGTGTTCCAGCCTGGAGCAGGGGAGGCTCCAGGGAGACCTGATTGCGGCCTTTCAGTATATAGAAAGATGGAGAGAGACTTTTTACTTGGGCCTGCAGTGACAGGACAAGAGGCAGTGGCTTTAAACTGAAAGAGGGTGGGTTTAGACTGGACATAGGGAAGTATCTTTTTTTACTGTGAGGGTGGTGAGACACTGGAACAGGTTGCCCAGAGAAGCTGTGGATGCCCCATCACTGGAAGTGTTCAAGGCCAGCTTGGATGGGGCTTTGAGCACCCTGACCTAGTAAAAGATGTCCCTGCCCACAGCAGGGGGATTGGACTAGATGATCTTTGAAGGTCCCCTCCAAACCAAACCGTTCTGTGACTCTATGAAAACATGCTGTTGATGGCCTGTAGTAATAATGTTTGAAAAGTAGCAGTTTGTTTTTTTGACAGTGTAGGTGGATGTACATTTGGCAAGCTCAGAAAAAATATGAAAGCTTCCAAAACAGCCCATCCCCCAAAGAATGTGAGACTTTACTTCCTTCATACATGTGTAACACCTGCAGATTTAATTATATCGTTACTTCAGTATAATAACAACAATTAACATTGACTAAGAAACTAAAAATAATATGATTTTAACAGTTTTATGTGCTTACAGTAATTATACAGAGTGTAAATAAAAGGCAGAAGGCAATTACGCCTTTCTACTTATTTTTGCATAGTTATTTTTAGAAGATCATCTCATTAAAAAATTGAATTAGAAATAGTTTATTGCTGTATGTTGCTGATTTGTCTGCAAATATGGTCATTATGTGTGTATGTGTGCTTGTATGTGTATGTTTAGATATATTTATCAAGGAAAACAAATTAACATGCTAGGTAAAACAATTATGGAAGTAAAATTACAAAATGACTGAAAGTTTCAAGGAAAGAATTAATAAACTGCGTATTTCTTTGTGGAATACAGTTTTCTTTTAAACTAATAGACTGCATTTGATGTGTTGTATTTTAAAATAGGAAGGCAGTTTTAAAAAACAACAAAAAAACCCCACTACTGACACAACTTCTGTAAGAGTTACTCCCAACTGTTTTAATGCTGCTCCTGCAAACCAGATTTAATAATGGTTATTTGCTGAAAGGGTTAAAGAGGGGATTTTGATTATGTATTCTCAATCTTAACGATTAGCATCTGTTAGGAGGAATAAGTGGTTTATTAAGCTTTACTGTACAGATGGCAACTGGAGGAGCTCAGATGTAAATTGAATTTTCGGTAGTGTCACTGTATTGTTAAGACCAGCTGGTTTTATCTATGCAATAGCAGCGATCTGTTTGCACAAAAAAGTGTTTTTGTTGTTTACAGTTACTTCAAAAGTTTAAAAGTTCAGAAATCTTTCACAGTACGTATTATTAGAGTTTTCACTTTGTTTGCTTTGGCTTTCTTATAGAAAGAAGTGTTCTTAGCATTTAAATACAAAGCTTTGTCCGCTTATGGGAAATGAGAAATATTTTTTCTAATTAAATTTCAGAGTCTTAATATACAGTAGCTCTATAATTTAGTTGTTTAGTTTAAGCAGCCATTTCTAGTCAACTATTGAAAAGATAATTTTCCATATGTAAGTTAATGCAACCTTATCTTTTGAATCTAAGTCTTCAGGGACTTTTCTGCTGGTAGCTAATCTGAGTATTGTGTTCCTGTTTCAAGTAGAAAGCTGCTTTTAGTAGGACTTCACCAATTCACCACAGGAAAGCTCCAAAAAGTGTGATGTAGGTAAGGGATACAAGTTCAAGGAGGGAGGCGTATTGTACATGCGTGGTTTTTTTTTTTTTTTTTATTTGCTGTTACCAGAATTCATAATGTTCCTGTGGATCATTTGATACTTGATTATAAAGTCTTAAAAATACTTAGGCAAAACTAAATTCGCTTTATTTAATTTCTTTTCTGATTTTAGGGTAAGTAGTAAATCCTGTGGTAATAAAGAAAACTTGAAATAGTGGAGTCAAAAGAGTCAAAACTGAGAAGGCAACTGGGATCCTTAATTAAATAAACAATGAGAGTTCTTTTATTTTTAACTTGACAACTGGAAGAGCTTAGATGTGTGTTTTGTGAGAAACGGATGTGAAAACAGAACAGCTTGGTAACTGGGAGCGGCATACTCTCAGCATCTCTCTTCAACTATGTGTGAAAGGCACAAGGTGGCCTTGGCTTATTCTTGATTTGTGGTTGTAGTTCTGTTCTTCTGTTGCTTGTAGCATCATTAGTCCATAAGCCATTTAATAATTTATTTTAACAGTGAGTGAATAAGTATTAAAGATTTTTTTCAGAAATTTTTGCCAAGCAGGACAGGTTGGGGGCAGTAGCAGAAACCATTGCGGTTTTGGTAGACAGCAAGCTGAACATGAGTCAGCCATGCACCCTTGCAGCAAAATAGGCCAACTGCATCATGGGGTGTATTAGCAAGAGTGTAGGCAGCAGTCTGAGGGAAGTGATTCCCACTGCCCCATTTGGCCCTTGTGAGACCACATCTAGAGTGCTGTATCCCAATTTTGGGGTCCCCAGTACAAGAAAGATAGTGACATACTTTAGTGAGCCCAGTGGTTGGCTACCAAAATAAGTAGGGAACAAGAGCACATGACATAATACAGATGCATGAGAGAATTGGAATCGTTCAGCCTTGTGGAGGCTCAGGAAAGCTAGTGGTTATTTTGAGCTGCCTAAAAGGCGTTAAAGAGAAGAAAAGTCAGATTCTTCTTGGAAGCATACCATGAAAAGAGAAGAGGCAAAAGACACAAATTATGAGAAGGGAAAATTTGATTAGACAAAAGGGAAAAATTCCTCAGAATGGAAGTTGTCAAACTTCATGAGCTGGCAATGTGTGCTTGCAGCCCAGAAATCCAGTCTTATTTTGGGCTGCATCACAAAAGCGTGGCCAGCTGGTTGAGGGAGGTGATCCTCCCCCTCTACTCTGCTCTGGTGAGACCCCACGTGGAGCACTGCATCCAGCTCTGGGGTCCCCAGTACAAGAAGGACATGGACCTGTTAGAGTGGGTCCAGAGGAGGGCCACAACAGTGATCAGGGGGCTGAAACCCTTCTCCTATTAAAAAGGCTGAAAGCATTGGGTTAGTTCAGCCTGGAGAAGGGAAGGGTCTGGGGAGACCTCCTTTCAATATATAAAGGGGGATCATAAGAAAGATGGAGAGAGACTTTTTACCAGGGCCTGCAGTGACAGGACAAAGAGAAATGGTTTTAAACTGAAAGAGGGTAAGTTTAGATTGCACATAAGGAAGAAATTCCTTACAGTGAGCGTGGTGAGACACTGTAACAGGTTTGCCCAGAGAAGTTGTGGATGCCCCATCATTGGAAATGGTCAAAGTGGTTGGATGGGGCTTTGAGCAACCTGACCTAGTAAAAGTTGTCCCTGCCCATGGCAGGGGGGTTGGACTAAATGATCTGTGAAGGTCCCTTCCAACCCAAACCAGTCTGTGTTTCTATGAAACACTGAAATGGGCGCGCAGCCTGCAAAATCTGCATCTTGTTTACTGAACAAGGCTCTGAGCAACTTGATGCAACTTTGAAGTTAACCGTGCTTCGAGCAGGAGATGGGACCAGATGACCTCTGTAAGATCCTTCCAATCTTACGATTCTGTCTTAACTAGAAAGTTCTTAATTGTTTTCTTTTTCTTCCCCTTTGTCTCTTTCCTCCTAGGATTTTTAAGGGAGGAAGGTAGAATTAGAAAGAAGCAGTAGCATCAAGGAAGTGTTGAGTCAAGTCAGTGCTTCATAGCAGGAACTATGTGGTGGAAGACAGCTGCAGTTGTGTAAGGCTGAGAGGTACTGGATTTCTTACAGTGATTGACTCTTGTTTTTTTCCACTGCCCTTCCACATCCTCAGTGAGATCTTTCTTAGGTAGTGCTGTCTCCCAGATCTGGCCATGTCTGAATACCTTATCTTGGTTGCCTCCCTAGCTCTGCTGCATTGTAGTACATCCACTCAAAGATGTGTTCCTTTGCTTTTCTGTTGGGCCTGATTTTCCCTAGTTTGGGAACGGTTGTGTTAAATTTGGATGCATCATGGTGCCCTTCTTCAGGTTTGACTCTTAGGCGCAAAAAATAGTGAACAACGTAGTGCTGGTCCGTATTTGATTTGAGACAAGTATGTTTCATGCAGGTGCTCCCTTGTATTCTGTAGTTTGCCAACCCACTTCAACACCACTAAAAACCCAAAGTAATTAGCTAGTGTTAATGAGGAGATAGCTGTGGGTAGTTGAATTGCAGATGAGATAAGAAGCAACCAAAATGTATGTTATAGCAGGTGGAAAATTGAACAAGTTTGGTGGTTTTTGGGTGAGCGATGCGATATGAGAGTGTCAGGTGAATACCTGTAAGTCATAAAATAAACATGTTGGATATGTATCTGTGTATATTTGATCCTACCCTTTCTAAGGCAAGCACAAAGGTAATGCCTGAACTAGTTCAACCTTATATTGCGGTCTACCCAAGCCCTAGTGTGATTTAGCCAGGGAAATTCTAGGGGGCAATGTATTTTGGGGGATGAAGAGATATTTTTTCCATATGGATTTAGAAAAATATTCTTGGCTTAAATTTTGTTTATGTTTGGAATATTAAAAGCATCCTGAACTACAGAGAGCACGTAGAAATAGAACAGATTCAATTTATCAAGTGTCTGACACTACTACTTCCGTAACAGGAAGAAGTAAAGACGTAGGTAATGAGAAGAAAGGGTGGGAGGTAAAGTTGAGATTGTAAAATATGTACTTTACAGGTGTTATGAAGTAAATTTTCATAAAGTTGCTTGCAAGTTTTGTCTAGTGTTCAAATATTTTGCTCCTATATATTTAACATCTTGAGGGTTTGTTTGGCGATAGTTGGACATCTAGCTATGCAATCATATGCATTTACATACATATTTGTAATACAAAATTGTTTCTGCTGTGGTCCAGTTTCACTGTAAAATCAATCTGCAAGTTTGCACGTTTAAAAATCACTCTAGAATGTCAACATCTACCTGAATTTTAGGACTCCAAAAGTTGCTATCAAGGAATATATTCACTGAAGTCATGTTGTGGTGAGCATGATGATGGACTGTACTCATACTTGATCTAGACCGTGTGTGTGTATACGTGTGTGTATACAGGGGAAAAAAAAAATAGAATTGTTTTTATCCATCCATGTATAATCTGTTTTATCTGAGGACCTAATTCTTCGGGTATTCATTTAGTAAGGCAAGATTTACTTTGCTTTTTTGTTTCAGCTCTAACCTGGGATCGATCTTTTTTTTTTTTAAAATAGGTTTATGTATACATCAAGAGATGTAGAGCTGAATGTAGTTTTGTTGGTTTCAGTGAAGCTGTGATAGTTTATTCTGCATGGTGGTCTGTAATAAGGATCTTACTAGGCATATTTTGTTTATTTGGAAAAGAAAAAGTAATTTGAGATTGTGTGCATGTACGTTATGTAAATACAGATTTTAAAATGATCTGATGTTTTCTAACTGTTTTTACATGTTTCGTCAATATTTGAAAGATTTTTAGGTTTTCCAAAGGTAAACCTAAGGTTTTAGGTTTTCCGAAGGTGGTTTATTTAAAACAAGCACAGCAATGAAAAGGATGTAGAATTTGGAGTTCTAATATTCTTGCACAATTCAGAGGAAGTAAAGAAATGGTATGTTAGAGCACAGCTTAAATGTGTATCAGTTGAATTAAGCATGGGCTTAGAGCTTGTAAAGGGGTTATATGTATCATCTGTTTTAGATGTATTATAGAGGTGATGTCAAGGTGAAAGCAGACTTGCAGAATGGTTGAAATCATTGATATTCTAACTCTGAGGCTGTAAATGGCTCTGTGGCAGATGGAGTCTTTGTCAAGGAAGAAAAATGGCAGCTCTGGAACATCATAGATGTTTTTGCTTAGCAGCTCAGCACATAGGCTGTGACCTTCCAGTGTTCAGGAGTTCCTCCTGTGCTTTAATAAATTCTCCTCCACTTTTATTCCCTAAGAGTAGATAAATAGTAGTCATCATAATTCGGTACAATTTTAGGATATCATTATGAAAAAACATAAGCATGCTTCATTGCCACATTTTTTAGAAGTAAGCTTTGAAGGATGCTTGCGATTTCTGTGTGAAGTGCCAGAAATAGCTTTTAACTAAGCATCGTGTGTTACTGAAAATAAAGGCGTGTGTGTTTGTGTGCATAGATATGACTACTAGTACGGCACAATACTAAAACTGTATATGTGAACTGTTAATCCACAACAAAAAACACAGTAAACTGGACAGTGTTGATTTTTCAAATATGTTCATACTGTGGGCATCTGTATCTGTGTGATTTATTCCAGCAAAGTACAGAATTTCAGACGATATATTGAAGAAGCTGTTTCTGTGGTAAATTCAGTCTCATTTCTGAGTTCATGTTTTTTCTTTATTGATAAAAATTCAGTTGTCTTTTAGCACCTGGCAGCATCTAATTCTGTCTACTGTTGATATGGTTTCATCTGTGTTCTTCTGTGAGGTTGAGTCTATATTTATAGAGTGAGGGTTCGCTTTTATCTGTAGAGTAACAGGTTTCTATATTCTCATTCCTATTAATGAAATTTGTGCCAAGTTGTGTAAGTTGTGAAGTTTGATGTCCTGTACTTACAAAATATGCATGATTGCTTAGTGTCAACAGTTACGTACCAGAATCACATATTTCATATGTACAGTAGATTTGGATATCTTAGTCTTTCGCATTTAATTGTTTGAATTAAGACTGTATACCKTAATAGTTCTCTATATTCTTGGGTCCCATATACACTAGTTTGATCCCTAATAAAACTATTGATGTCAGTTGTAGTATATGGCTTCAAGAGCCTATAACATCTTGTAGAAGATGCTCAATTGGACAGTTGACCTATATTACAGGGTAATAACTCATTGTTAAAAGTGCAAGCATTTCACAACTATCGCCTGCCAGCCGTACTCTTTAGCCTACTTGACAATTGTTAGAATTATAGAAAGCAATCACTGTTCATCACAGAAGAAAATGACCCAGCACTTTCAAGGGTCAAGGTTGTTGCATTAGAGTCTCTCTCTCTCAAACCCTGGAGGTTGTATAGTCTTTGCTTTTAAAGGTGAGCCTACTATAATTAGCTGTGCCTCTATCTATTCAGTTTCAGTCATTTTGAGATGTAACGTGGATGGCTTTTTTGCAGAAGGACAAATGCTTTGTAATTGAAACAGAAACATTTTTGATAGCGTGTGATTGAAAATAGTCTTCATACATCTTTTTATTGGGACATCGTAATGCACGAATGAGAGTAAGACCGCTTCACATGACATATGCCTGGATGTTTGTATCATGTAGCCGCATATCTGTTAAAGTGAGAGAAATGGAAGGAAAAACTAAGGTGATGTGTTATATTATTTCAGCTTTCAAAGCACTCAATGACATAGGTGCTTGTTAACTTAAAAAGGAAGAATTGGAGCACATATGAAAAGAGTTTATGGAAATTTTTATGCTTTCAGTTACTTACCTAGTTCATTACGTCCAGTATCTTGATGGTATTCTTCCTGGGTTGTATAATGACATTCGATATGACTGGCTCCAGGGGTGGTTAAGTCCATTTTCAGACATTTCATTATTTTTCTCCTCTGTTTTTTCAGTGGTCTCTTGTGCCTTCTTTTTCTTTGGTGTTGTGATGGCCATCATAACTATAGAATGACTGAATGACTTCCTTATGCCCTCAAGATAAAATGAGAAAATAAATTACAAATTACTTTCACTTACTCCAAAGGAGTTCTGTGTGCAATTTTGGTATACTAAAAGTAACTAACTAATTGGTGGTTTGTCTTCATGGAATTAGGGTTTGGAGTGTTAGTTGAAAAAGAAAGGAGAAAAACAAGCAAATAAACCCCCCACACAAACAAAAAAAAATCAATTTATTTTCTACTGTTTTGTATTAGTTTTTGGTATGACTATGGTGCTTATCAACAATAATGCTAACTTGATAGTGGCATTRCAGTAACAATATCTTACTTGTATTATTTCAATTAAAAAACTGTAAAATGAGAACAGTGGAAAAATTTAGTGGGCTGTATCATTAGTTTTAATAGTTTTGGGGTGAATTCAAATCATAGTTTCGATACTCTTGGAGCTAGAGGTGTAAGTAGATTCCTTTTTATCTATGAAGTATAAGGCAGCATATATCCCACAAAACCAAAATATGGTATTAGTATAATGAGAGAAAAATGTCTTTTAAAATACTTCTGTAATGTTTTAATTTTTATGGTCAGCTCTGAGTAGTAGAATAAATAATTCCATTCAGTATTCATCTTTTTCAGTAAAGATGTTTTGCATAACTGATATGTATACTGCATGCTTATACATACTGTTACTGAACTTGCTGGATTGTTTTACTTGGTTTCATAATGATTTTGCATGTTCATGCAAAGCAATTACACTTTTATTCATGTAATGGTTCTAAATTCTGTTTCTGTTCAATCATTAGATAAATATAGAGGAGATTTTTAAAAATGTGTTCTTGTATTAAATTCTTGTATTAATTGGTGTGCAACTTTAGCTGTGAAAGTATAGTTTGTTCCAAGTAACACCAAATTTTTGTTAGATATTCCTGCTGTTTTTCAGAGAAATAAAACTCCTTTGTCTCCTTAGCACCCATTGATTTTTCTCTCAAGGCTACATTAACAATGCTGATAGAAATCATGCAATTAGAATCTACATTTACCAATAGGTAGAGAAATAAATTTTGTAATATAAAAGTGTTGTACATACAGTATTAACAAAATATTTTGCAATATTTATGTACTTGAAGCAGTGAAACCAGGAGGAGGACAAGATACTGGAAGGTTGAGGAAAAATGAGAGAAAGAACAAATGATGCAAAAAGAAAATGACACTGAGGTCTTGGTTTAATACATATGTATTCCAGGTTGATGGCTGATTTCATTAGCAAATCTCATTGTTATGCAATGTCTGTTCTTCTGCAGCAAAATGAATATTGTATTCTCAGAGGGTCTGTGAGTGTGTGTATGTGTATATTATGATGATAAAGTATGTATATTTATAGTAGTTCTAACCTTTTAAAACTTCTGAAAAATATGTTTTCAAAATAATTTTATATTTCATTTTTCCAATAAAATGGTAAACTAATTATTATTTTTATGGAAAATAGCAGTTTAACCCTCTTTCTCTATGCATTTCTTTGCCATTTTTGCAACCTATGTGATCTTTTCCCCAAAACCTTCAGTTTGACTAAATAACAGTTAATACTAAATTTACCAGATAAAAAATAGAAATTTAACTATAAGAATATTGGTCTCTCTAATGCTTTTTTAAATGGCTGATAGCAACGTATATAGAACATTGAAACAAACGTTCTCAGTCTTAAATCTCATCAAACTCGAATCACTTTTATATTTTAATAGAATATACTGAAAAATATTGAAAAACTGTTTATTGTAAGATACAGCAACTTTATTATGAAATTACATGTTTTGGTACATAGGACAATGGGTTCCTTAAGATACTGGTGTGCTTTAGTTTCTTTTGTTTCCAAGTTGGTAGTTAAAACTACCGTTTCTGTAATAGTAAGACATTTTGATAAACACAATATTAAAAATGAGAAGTAACATAGGAGAAGGCTTTGATGCAGGAAAATTAAAATTCACTGAAACTGTTTAATTCAGATATTTTTTTCTATGCTCTTTCAGAATATATTCCATATATAAAGTTCATGGGGTCAAAATCTAGTAGCAAGTGTATGAAATGCTACTAAATAAATGATAATTTGGGAGTTTGAGTAGTTTGTAACTAACCTAGTTAGTTCTGGGTAATGAGGCAGCATGAAGAATGCATTTAGGCACTGTAATGATGTAAAGAATAAACTGGTTTTCAGGGTTTTAAATTGAGTGACTTTTACATGCCTTGGAACAATTCTGTTCTTATTAGGGTTTTGTTAGAGATGTGTTTTAATAATAGTAGCATATGGCTGGCTCTTCCTGAGTGATAGTTCTGTAGTAGCTACTGTGTTTATTGCAATTCCAAGATACTATTTTAAGAATCAAATTGATAGATGAAGTGTCCATGCATTTGGTAAATAATTCAATGAGGACCATAGGGCCTTTAAAATTAAGCTAAATCATGAGCAATACGACCAATACATGCGATCGGAATATGGAGGAGGTAGAACAAAGAGAAGATTGCTGCCTCTCTTTTCCCCTTGGGAAAGGGAGCGTCTTTCCCTTTGCTTTGGTGGGGTTATAACCAGTAAAAGGATGCAGATTACTTAGCGTCAGCTGATGGGTTTTAAAGATTGGTTGGTTTAGTTTTTTTTGGTGGTGAGAAACTAATTGAAATGAGATGATGTCTCTTGCTGCCTCTTAATGTTTTCAAATGTGGAGACCAGTTTCAAATCTGGTTTTACACTGTGTAACAGTGGAACCCAAGAATGGTCTCTGTGCAGTAGCAGCAGGGGAAAAATGATATTGAGGCTTGTGAATGTTGTCAGAATCTAATTGATAGGGACACAAATAGGACTTGCTATGGTATACCATTGTGTGAAGGGCTCTCATGAGTGTGTCTGTCCCTATGTCCCCCGTCCCCATCCCCCATCTTTTGTAGTTTAGTTGGAGGTCACTTTTATTAACTTGTTAATTTTTCTTGAGTAAAAAGACGATTTAGAACTTCTGGTGTCCCACCCCAGAAAATTACTTCTGTAAGTAATGAATTGTCCCTTTTGTCCCCTCCTTATTTGTCCATACAGCTAGTGTCAAAGGATTCCGGCTAAAGTTGCTAGAAGCAGAAGATAGACTAATACTGCATGTGAAACTTTTATAAATAAATGTGTTGATTTAATGCACTACAGAGATGGCTGCAGGGAGTTCATACTCTTCAAAACCATTGCTGCAGGTTGTATTTACAGATGATACTGGATTTAGGTATTGTGTTTATATTCATAAAGTTCTATTTTAAGCAAGTGTTTCTGCTGTGAAGTAATCTGTATTTCTTGCAGCAATTTTGGTATTTCCATCAAGGTATGATGCAAAATACAGATCTCTGGCTTTGTTGGCATTCACTAGAGGTTGCATAGAGATTACATTTTCTTCTCAGGTGAGCATAAGCAACATTCATGGCTTAACTGCTTTTATATTTTTTTATCACAGGGTAAACTCTGAAGTTTTAAATCAAAACTTTTTTTGGAATAGAGCTACCTGAATGATACAGGTAGTTCTAGATAGACTCAGATCTCTCTCTTGAGATTGATACTTGGGTTTTTGATACAGTGTTGAGGTGATTCTTACACTCTGTAGTGGTATGATTCTTAACTTCTTGAAATTTCTTTGGCAGGAATCATAGCACACAAGGCTCTGTAAGAAGCTGTTGATATTTAAAAAAAAAAAAGTAGTAGAGTGTTCAGGATTTTGTATTTTCTTTATGACCATAGATTTAATTCCCCTGGGCAATGTTTGAAATCTCAATAAAAGAACACTTCAATATTTTACTCACTGTTACTGTATATATTGTTTTAAAAAGTTTTTAATTTTTGATTTATTTAATTTATTTTTCAATACCTGTATTTATAGCTAGACCCGTATTCAATACCCATATTTATAGTTAGAATTTGCTATATAGAAACTGATACTCTTTTTAAAAAAAAATCTCCCAGAAAGACATGTTCAGTTGGACTCCACAGGCTGACGCTGTGCCATTTTATGAGGGCAGGTGCTGATGCGTATTTAAGATGTAGCTGGAGTAGTGATTTATTGTATCACATGTTTCAGTATCCTATTAGGCCTGTTTTAGAAACATAATTTTTTCATGGAGCTGAGGTGTTGGACACCAGTATTTTAGTAACCTGTAGAATTTCTGTCTGAGAGCATCAATTGCTGAATCATAATTTTTATTCTCTTAGAATCATAGAATGGTGTGGGTTGGGAGGGACCTTAAAGTTCATCTAGTTCCAGCCCCCCTGCCATGGGCAGGGACACCTTCCACCAGACCAGGTTGCTCAAAGCCCTGTCCAACCTGGCCTTGAACACTTCCAGGGATTGGGGCATCCACAACTTCTCTGGGCAACCTGTTCGAGCGACTCACCACCCTCATAGGGAAGAATTTCTTCCTTATGTCTAATCTAAATCTAAATCTTTAAATCTTTCAGTTTAAAGCTATCACCCCTTGTCCTGTCACTACATGCCCTTGTCAAAAGCCCCTCTGCAGCTTTCTTGTAGCTCCCCTCAGGTACTGGAAGGCTGCTATAAGGTCTCTCCGGAGCCTTCTCCAGGCTGAACAACCCCAACTCTCTCAGCCTGTCTTCATAGGAGAGGTGCCYCAGCCCTCTGATCATCTTCGTGGCTCTCCTCTGGATTTGCTCCAACAGGTCCATGTCCTTCTTTTGTTGGGGGCCACAGAGCTGAACGCAGTACTTCCAGGTGGGGTCTCACAAGAGCGGAGTAGGGGAGGAGAATCACCTCCATATCCCGGGTAACCAGGTCTCCTGTTTCCTTCCGGAGAGGGCCCACATTTTCCCTAGTCTTCCTTTTGTCACTAACATACCTATAGAAACTTTTCTTGTTGCCCTTGACATCGCTGGCCAGATTTAATTCTATCAGGGCTTTAGCTTTCCTAACCTGGCTGCTCAGACAATTTCTCTGTATTCCTCCCAGGCTGTCTGTCCTTGCTTCTACCCTCTGTAGGCTTCCTTTTTGTGTTTTAATTTGGTCCAGGGGCTCCTTGTTCATCCATGCAGGCCTCCTGGCATTTTTGCCGGACTTTGTCTTTGGTGGGATGCATTGCTCCTGAGCTTCGAGGAGGTGATCCTTGAATATGAACCAGCTTTCTTGGGCCCCTCCTCCTTCCAGGGCTTTATCCCATGGTACTCTACCAAGCAGATCTCTGAAGAGGCCAAAGTCTGCTCTCCTCAAGTCCAAGGTAGCGAGCTTGCTGTGTGCCCTCCTCGGTGCCCTAAGATCTTGAACTCCACCATTTCATGGTCACTGCAGCCAAGGGTGCCCTTGAGCTTCATATTCTCCACCAGCCCCTCCTTGTTGGTGACAAAAATGTCCAGCATAGTGCTGCTCCTCTGTATCACCTGGAGAAGGTGATACACATTCCAGGAACCTCCTGGATTGCTTATGCCCTGCTGTCTTGTCCCTCCAACAGATACCGGGGTGGTTGAAGTCCCCCCTGAGGACCAGGGCTTGTGAATGTGAGGCTGCTCCTATCTGTCTATAGAGGGCCTCATCCACTCTGTCTTTGTGGTTGGGTGGCCTGTAGCACACCCCCATTGTAATGTCATCTGTCCTTATCCTCCCTTTAATCCTGACCCATAAGCTCTCGGTTGGCTCCTCATCCATACCCAGGCAGAGCTCCGTGCACTCCAGCTGGTCATTGACATAGAGGGCGACACCCCTTCCTTGTCTCCCTTGCCTGTCCTTCCTGAAGAGCCTGTATCCTTCCATTCCAACACTCCAGTCGTAGGAGCCATCCCACTACCATCTCTGTGATGCCAATAAGATCATAGCCCTGCAGCCTGCACACGTCTCTAACTCCTCTTGTTTATTCCCCATGCTATGGGCGTTTGCATAGAGGCACTGCAGTAGTTTCCCCGATTAAGCTGTCCTACTGGCTGGGGTTCCTTTGTGCTGCTCTTCAGGTGCTCTCCTGCTGACCTATGATCCTTCTCCAGGCTCTGGGCATCCATTGCTGGCAGTGGCATCAAACTGGTAGGAGTGGGATGGATTGAGGTTCCCCTCCCCTGGCCACTTTAGTTTAAAGCCCTCTTCACCAGCTTGGCTAGACTGTGACCGAAGATGCTCTTCCCCTTCTCTGACAGAGGGACCCCATCAGCCCCCAGTAGACTAGGTCTCTCAAAGCGAGTCCCATGGGCTAAGTAGCCGAACCCCTGGCTGCGGCACCAGTCCTGTAACCATTCTATGACTCGCCAGATTTGACTGGCCCTTTCAAACCCCTTCTCTTTGACCAGGGGGACTGATGAAAAAACTGCCTGTGYTCCAGAGTCCCTTACCGCCGCTCCCAGGGCTCTGTAATCCTTCCTGATACTCCTCAGACTGCTCCTGGCTGTGTCACTGGTGCCCACGTGAAACAGCAGCAGTGGATAATAGGCAGTGGACTGTACGAGGCTTGGTAYGGTGACATCCCTGATAGTCTGGCTGACTAACRTGGAGGTAGTGGGTTGTAGTTCAGTATATTTAGCTTCTCTAGTGGTTGCACTGGTAGAAAACAAATCCCTGCTTTTAACAGCTTGCACAGGCTGTTACTGGGCTAGGGTCTGATTCAACTTGGAGTTCAGAAAGTATATATGGACCTTCTGTTTGGCTGTTTCCAATGTCACATTTTTGTTTCCCTCTTCTTCATTGCTATCTCAATGCAAAACAGCTGTTACACAGTAAATAGTTTTCACATCATGAGCAATATGGATTGAAATAATTTTAGAAAAAAATCACCATTTATGAGATAGTATTTTAACATGTAGAACTATTGTACGTGATTCTCCCTGAGCCATATAGGACTCAAATTCATTGTGACTGTATTTCAGCATGCAGATTTCTGGAATTAAGAGTAATTCCCAGACTGAGACTTTAGATCATGATCTCCTAAATCTTGCTGTGAGAGCTTGTTTGCAGTGATACTAGTACCAAATCTACCCTGATTAAATACAACACACTTTGCTTTTTAAAACTATTTTAAGACTACTGCGAAGAGTTCTGCTGATACTCCTTGTCTTTGTAGAAGGCTTTTCTCATTTGATGGTTTGGATTTTTACTGTTTTCTTCAGAAACACTAYCTATTGTTTGACAAGACTGCTTTTTGGTAAGATGAGTAACAATAGAAAACCAGATGATTGAAATGCTGAAGTTTTGATGTGGTTTTACTTAAGGGAATGAGTTATATCCAAGTGTTTGATTAGGAAGTTGTGGCTGTAYTTACCTATATATTTTAGATAGATAGAGGTAGATCTAGGTAGAGATATATAGATACAGAATTTATATAGAGGTGCAGAATTATATCTATAACAAGCACAGCTTGCAAAAGTCCTACTTTGGGTATTGCTTTGGTTGCAGAGATCCTTCTTGTTAATATATCTTACCTTGTTTGGGAGRTTGTGATGACATAGTAATGCCTTCATTGGCACAAGCTGCATCTTCAGCATTTGCCGATACAGATACACCCTTTCATATTTCATGATCTTTCCAGTAATGCTTTCTGTATTTTTTTTTCTCCTAGCTTTCCTTTGTTCCTGTCTTGAGCTTAATGTGAAAAATGGCTGCAATGTATTTATAACACCTTTATTAGAAACTTCATTCTTGTTCTGTTCCTCGATTTGTTTCTTCAGGTATGTTGCTTTGGGTGTATTCCCTAGGTCGTCTTGTTTAATGCTGCTGAGTTTCCAAGAGAGGGAGAATTAATTGATTGGTCCATTTCCCCACCCTACCTTTGCATATTTCTTCTAGTATGCAAATAGTCTTTTACCTTATTGCATGCTAAAGTTCAAGCCCTTGTGCTGTTGTTTCAGGGCACTGTAGCGGTTTCACTTGCATCGACCTGTGGTGTAAGAAGTTGACTGTATTTATCCCTTAGAGAAATTTTGTCTTCTGTCAGTGGACCAAAGACTTTATTGTAGTTGCTTAGGAGTGGCAAGCTTTTTCTTCTGTTAGTCAAGGACACTTTTGTGGGGGTKGTTGTTTGTTTGTTCATTGGGGTGTTGTTTTCTTTTTTTTCCTTTTAATTTTCATAGTAACCTAGGGCCCTTTTCAGTTCCACTGTCAAAATCTGATTTTTAAACTGGAGCTTGCTGAAATTAATTTTTGGAAAGGTTATAGGTAGGAAACAACTAGCTTTTCTCACTAGATCACTGCCGTGTGTCTAGTCCATATGTGATTAATTTTTTTGAGGAGGAAGAGTGTTGGCCAATTAAAAAAAAATGCATTTGCATTTTTTTTCTTTTAAAATTGTGTTCAGTAAGTTAATTTTGATATTGTTAGTAGATGTATTTAGTTGTGYTTTTTTGGGGATTGATGCTTAAATTCTGAACACAGTGATTAAGCATTTGTTTTTCTCAGTTTTAGGTTTTTCCAGGGTTGATTCAGGTTATCATTTCATAGCACTTTCTTATCCCAAAACAACTTTGTGAGCAGTTTGTTTTTGTGTGTGTGTGCATAAGCATCATTTAAAAGAAAACAAAATATTTTTCTTGGGCTTGGCTTAAAAAAGAAAACAACGAAGTACGCATTGATGACTCTGTAACATTGTATAAAAAATTGCCTTCATGGTTCAGTTATTTTTGTGTTTTCTGCTACCTTGTTGCCTCATGTAATTAAAATACAGATACGCATTTTATTAAAAGTGGTTGGTTTTGGTCATGTGAGCGTGTGTGTTTACTAGTGATGTAAGTGCTCCACCTGCCTTTCAGTTTGTTTACCAGGAAATCAAGATSTGTAAACTGCAGGAAGTACTATTTGACCCTCTCCGGCAGTATCTCATTACAATAATTGCTAATCTCTCAATAAGACAGCCATGTTTTGTGTGTAACACAGAGGGAGGTTGTGGTAGATTTTAGATGCTTCCTTAAATACAGCTTTGTAAATGCTTCCTTGAATTTCGTTTTCAGGGTAGCTTTCGACAATAGACATCTGGCGACCTTTGGGCTCAGCAAAGCTCGGGCACGATAGCATGTGTTCTTTCTTCCTTCTTGACTGACCCCCCTCCCCCCAAAAACCAACACCAAACCCACGGCTTGTTGTTTTGGAGTGCTGTCATTGCTCTGTAGCGACAGGATAATGGCTACTTCCTGATTAAACTACTCTCCACAGTAAGCTGTTAATGTTCTGTATCTGTTCTTCTGTAATGCCAAGTGCTCAGTGCTTTTCTTCTGTGCTTCCTTCCCTCTCTCCCTCCCTCCCTCTTCCCCAGGTTAATAGTTTGGAATGTTTATAGATTGAAGAAAGAATATATAGAGTTGCAACTTCAAATTTTTTTATATTCTAAGACAGACAACTACTGCTTTTTTTGTAATGCTTATCTGATAGTAGTGATAAGCAAATATATCTGATTTGCATGAGATTTAAAAAAACATTAAAGTCTATTTAGGTGTTAGACAACTAGTATTAACTTCATGAAAAATTCTGATGAATAGTCATTGGACAAATACAGTGACATAAAATGCATGTGTTTAATGCACATTCTGAAGTATTGGTATTTCATAGCTTATTTTTATCACTTGCAGAACTATTTCATGTCTAATGTAAACTTAGTTTTCAAATAAAACAAAACAGCCTTTTTGTCAGCTTTTCTTATATGTGTAGGAAATGTTGTGCTGTTTCTATATTTGTTATAGTTGATGCATTATTTTTCCCTCAAGTAATTTCTCAGCTCTTGCTGATGAGGACTAGGTSAGTGTGACAGCTATCACTCAGTGCACAGGTCCAGTTTTATTTTGCTCCAGAGTGTCAGCATAACAGATATCATATTGTAAAATGATGGTTGCAGTGCATTTTTGGTCTTACTCTGCTCTGTTAAAGGGATCTACAATGATTTTTTTTAAGGTTGGTCTTATCTTATGCTAGTATAAATGGCACAGAATTTGCAATAGCATTGCATGTTCCATGATAAATGTTATTGAATTTCTATACCATGCATGTTCTTGGTAATTTTGTGAGAGTTTAGAAAGGTGCTAAGTGAAATTTTGCAGTTCCGATATAAATTAATATTAAAATAATATCGTGCTCTTGGTACCAAAGACTTTTGTTTTTCTTTTGCAGACTAGCTAGAGTATGAAAAAAACCTGTAGCGAATTCCTGACCAAAATGATTGTTGCTCTTTAAAATGTCCACTTTTTCTATTACTGTATCTTACTATGGAAATAAAATTATGCACAGTTTCATTTAGTAACAGGAGGTATCCACTATGTTGACAGATACTGGAACCAAAAATGAAATCTGGAGAAACATGATGACTCAAGTTAAAGAAATAGATATTTTCCTAATAGATAGTTAAAAGAATAAATATTTTCAAATTAAATAGCCATTATTAAAGAACTTGTGAAGTAGACAACATATACAAGAAATCTATGTTTGTTCACACTATGGGAAAAATAAGCAGGTGAGGAACAGAGACAGTGTTCCTCCAGCTTGGGGTGGAAAGAGGTTTTTGGAGATGCTTGACCTGTTAGTTCATGTGGGTTGTTACAGAGAAAAGGGTGCGGACAATAGAGTGGCTAGAGCATGTAGGTACAGGTCTATTTTGCGGGGAACAAGGCAGGAAAAATGCCATGGGGAAGAGAAGAGGGATTCCATCTACATTAATTTGTTAAAGGGCTCCTCTTCTCAAGTGGTGGTGAAGACCTGGTATTTGGAAACTGTTGATGTGCACTGTTTTTTCCCCACAATACTTACCAATGTATTCTGAGGATTACTGAGGAATGAGTGCCAATCAACATTCTCTATGAAACTATGACCTCTTCATGTTGAGAGCATTAGCTGCAAAATAAAGGTTTCATGGGATAGCCTTAGGTTTCTCGTGCATGCTGCCTCCCTTACAAGCCCCTTAACACTGGCTATTTAATTTGAAAGACCTGGGACCTGGAGTACTATTCTATACTAATCCCTCTTACAAAACAAGATTCCATTAATTTTTTTTAATGAAATACTGAATTGCTCCTGTTACTAGATAAAAATTCATATAATTTCATGTTCTAAATAAGTTACAATAATGCTTAATGTTGACAATGTCTAAGAAATGTCCTAATTTGGGTGCCAGCAAAACGTGCATATCATCTTCCAGCAGGCTTGCACCCCCCCACTGTCTAGCTGGCTTCTTGTACCCCTGGTCAGTTTTTTTCCAATGCCCCACAATCCTGGTGTTTTAAAAACATTTCCCTTGCCATTTGTAATCTTTCTCTATAGAGGCTCTTAAACTCAAAGCTCAGTGCCTCACAGCTGAACTTGTTGGCTCAAAGCTTCAGCTTAGCTTACTTGACAAACCTGTATTCCTGTAAAACAGGAGGGACTGCCCTGATGGGTGCTGCTGGAGCTGCCAGTTCCTGGGCTGCCTTTCAGTTCGTGTCGGTTCTGTGCCCCCCGGGGAGAGGCCGGTGTGGAGGGGCAGCCGCAGTCACGGGGATACCCGCCCTTGCCGCGCAGAGGAGCGCAGATCCCAATCCGGGGCGTAGGCGCAGGCCATCGCTGTGCGCTTGTTGCCATCCTCCTGAAGTGAATGCTGCGTGGCAGGAGCTGGGGCTGCGTAGGCTTCCTTCTTTCCCACCCCACAAAAGAGCTATAGTTTGTCTGTTACTCAAATACGAACATGGTGCACCAGCTTGCCCTAGCGGAGTGCCTCTGAATTCTGAAAGAATGGTTTGTGGGAATACTGCGGATCATTGTTAATTCTTAAATGATTACCAAGCTTTGCCAAGAAAACAATACCTGATACAGCTAAAATGCACTCCTGTATTTTAACTAGTATTCTTTAATAATGTAGGAAAATGTWAAGTTTAGCATGCTGCTTTGTTAGAAGCCTGAAATCTAGATACATATTCTGACATGTACTTTTGTTTTTGTAGATGGAAATATGGATGGTTTATTATCTTCTTTCTCTCCAGTATGTGGAAATAAAAATGCAATCTGCCAATTTTTTTATGTCTAACCACTTCCTTCAAGTGCGTAAATAACATTGAGATGTCAGATTTGCATCTGCTTCGTTTGTAAGAATAATATTGTGAATGGAGTCAGCAAGGATAGTCTTCTGACATGGTAGTAGCTGCTGTGGCTTCTGTTGTGGCTTGGTTTTACTTCTTTGTATCTTAGAACCCCACTATTATTCCTTCTAGTTACTCTGTTTAGGTAAACTTCAGTGGACTCTCTTTTTTGTTGTTTTGGTGGTGCTTTTTTGTGTTGTTTTATTTGGTTTTGTTTTGCTTAGAAGTCTCTATTTTTTWAAAGATCATAATGCCTTAAAGCTGGAAGAAACAATGAACAAATAATCTAAGAAGGATATTGGGAAATGAGGGTGAATGCCAGTGATGGAGCTGACTTAAATTGATGACTAGTATAGCTCAGAATACTTCCTTCTAGAACTGGTTCTGCATTTCCAAATAACTGCRTGAGTGGAACAACATGAAAATGTGGAAACCATTTATCTGTGTCTCAGCCTTGCTGCCTCAGACTATTAGTGGGAACCATTGTATTCCTGCGAGATGACACCATAAGGTGCTTTAAGAGTTCAAAACTGAGGAATTAGCATTCCTCAATSATAAGTTTTTTAGTCAAGGTGCCAAAACTCATGAGAGGCTGATAGACTTCTTCACTAACGTATGGGCTAAAACTAGTCTTTGCTGGGATTGGAGAACTGAATGTACAATTTAGATGTTTTGATTTTTCTTTTTTTGTTTAATACATTAATATTGTTTTACATTTAATGTTAGAATAATGAGGCTGAAGTTTGGTGCTATTCTAAAACAAAATCAGGACCCATTGCAAAGCCTGAGGCTGGTACAGGTACACATTCAAAAGATTTGTTTCTCCTGAAAGYTTTTCTGGAACTCTTGACTTAGTATCCAAGAACTCATTTCTCATCAGAGTATGCTGGTTGTTTTAGTTTTAGCAATTTTTAAAGGAGTAAAATAGTACCTTAAATTGTTAGGATGAAAAATCTTAAAAAAAAAAAAAGAAAAAAAGTAGCAGCTAATGCAGACTCTAGAAGGAGTTTAACATCCTTGCCCCTTCTTGCTCATTGGAGTACAAAAGGTATTATGGTAGTCTGTAAGTTCAGGACTTCAGGGCAAAGGAATCCTTTTCTCTGCATCTTTATTCTTTGAAAGATTTACAGGGGAGTGCCCATGAACTAGTTCTGAGTTGGTTACTTTGACTCGTGAGTTCATCCACACAAATAGATTTCTGGGTTTGTAGTTATTTCTTCCTAAAATTATCTTTCCCTTAGCTTATGCTTTTAAAGTTCAKCTGTTTGGGTTGACATTTTCTCTGCCCACTCATTTTTTTTAATGCGCTTTTTTCCCAACATGAAGCAAAATAATACCAGGTGGGCAAAATATGTTGTTTGTAGTGAGTTCTTTGGAGAGTTTTTGTATATATGTATGTTAGAGCAGATATGTTAGGTTTCACAAAGTTAGCCTGTGTTTTAGTGCCTTCTATTGTTCTTTGGCAAAGTTAGGCAACGTTCAGTTATGGAAATACTAACCAGCACGTTTGGCACAAGCATGAATTTTAACAATTCCCAGACAAACCTGTGGCAGCTTTTGCCTTCAAAGGTTCATCAGGGCACTTCCTCTGTATGTTTTTCCAGTCTCTGTTGGTGCCTGTAGTTGRAGCTAAGCCTAGATTTTGAGCTTGAGGAGATGAAGTCTGGCTTTTGAACCATGGGAAGAGGTGTACAGTGCAATGGCTAAACTGGAACTAAGTTTCTGAGTGACAAAATGTCAGCAGAAAAGCAGAAACTGTGCTTCTGACAGATTGAAAGTCAGATTTTGGAAAAGCACAAAATAAAGGCATTGACTTCAGCTATCCCAGTTTCGAACTTCTTCGCCACAGTGTGTATTTCTCTTTTGTGTTGTATTTCCCCTTTAGTTCTGTATCTGCTCCGAGACAGTTCTAATAGAGTTAAAATGCTTGAAATTACTATCTTTGCAAATGCACTGCTATATGTATATTGATAGGAGATGAAAAAACAGATTCTGATATTGAAAAGAAGAGATTTCTTGAGCTATTAAGCAGAATTTATTTAAAGTAAATACTTTGACAGAAAAAATGGTTGTATATTTTAGGGATCTTCCTTAATGCGAGGTGAGTTTTATCAGATATTTTGAACACTGAATATCTATTCAATTAATATAGTGTTTTATTCGAGACCTGCTGTTTCTATAAAATACAATGCTCAGTAAGAATACAGGAATGAATTAGAAAATGGTAGATAATCATAAAATGGTCAAGAATACACAGCTGCTAAGCAACCCTGCTTTATCCTGTTTGTTGACTCTTTAATAATAAATGCCATTACATAATACTAAAGAAAGTTCTTGTTGAGAGCTACATACATAAACAGTTGATTTCAGAGTATAACTATTAAGTTGATTTAGAAAACAATCTGCATAGATTGCTTTTCTTTTACCATGTTGATTTGGTGCCAATATGCAGTTGTTAACAGAATTTATTTAAATATAGCTGAGCTGGAAGTTTTTTATAATTCTAGGACTTCTAAAAATATTAGAAGAGACAGTATTTTTTGTTTCAAACTTGATTCATTCATGTTTAATTAAAGTAATATATTTGAGAATGTACTGGCCGTTTCTCCCCAGTTTCCCACCCCCATCCCCTGGCACCACCCCCCTCTTTTGGAGTGTTAGTCTAAAAGGTGAAGTTTTTTTCCTGGTGCCATTTTTTTCAGTCGTAGAGCTGGCAATGGAAAACATTTTATACAATACTAATCACACTTATGAGGACAGGAATTTTTATGAAGTATAAATGTAAAAAACCAGTGTAATCATTTGACAACAGGCTTTCAGAACTCATTACAATAAATCTAAACTTACTTTTTTGAAGGTGTGCTTAAGATATGCGTTATTTGAGCTCCATTCAGTTGAGCGTAACAATACAAAATTTGGATATTTTCACTGGGCATTAATTTAAGCTTTTTGTTTAGATGATAGACTGTTAGGTAATAGACTGTTTTATACCATGCACACAACTTTATAAACACATTGAGACCAAAATAAGAATTAAAAAATAAAAGAACACTAGTTCAGCTCAGTAAATCACTTAAAGGTACCCTAAATACTAGTTTCTACTTGCATTTAAAAATAAAACACATCTCAGTCAAGTGTCAATAACATTTAGAATTGTATGTAAAGACTTCAGTGCGTCAAATTATATGCAGGAATACTTGTTTCAGATGTAAAGTTTTAGATATGAGCAGGGAAGATAACCAAGCGATTCTCAGGAAGAGAACCTGAAAAAGTCCCGTTGTTTAGCTTAGAGAAGTGAATAGGAGAACAGGATACAGATAACCACAGAAGTAGCTGATGGTGCTTACTCTGAGTAACAGAATGCTAGACTAGGTAGTGGCCAGATAACATATTACTGACTAGTCCTGTTCCCCTTAACAGTGTTTGGAAACTGCGGGCCTGATGTTCAAAGTACTGGGAGCCCTAGCACACAATTAGGTTTGTAGGACTGTAAAGGAAAATGTAATTCTTTTGAGTCCTGAAACATAAATTATGCTACCATGTCAAGGAATGCATGGTAAGGGTCCCCCGCTCTCCCCCCCATCTGAGTTACTTTCTTGAGATTTCCTATAGGAAGCCTGCTTACACATATATTTATGGATTTAATTCAGAGTTTTCCTGACTGTAAGCTGCAGTGAAACAGACGTATCGACAAAGTATTGCCAACAAGGAAGCAATGCATTGTCTTTCTAGCTCAGTGTTAAAAATTACCTGATTATCACATGACTGGAGAAGTTGGGCACAGATCTGTTGTGTAGTTCAAAATTAGAGGAAATAGAATGTTTAACACCTTATTTTTGAATACATACAAAAAGGAATAAAAAATGGGCTTTTGAACGCTTGAAATACTACAAATAATCTTTATACTWCTTCATCGTAATATTTTAGCTATCGTTAGAAACGGAGTTTTTGTTTGATAGAACCAAATAGTAATTTCTGTGAAAAGCATGCTAGTGAAATTGCTCACTTGTAATTTATTTTCTGTGCTCCTTCAACACTTACTGATTTTCAAACTACTATTGGCATAGGATTTCTAATGTGGGTTCCTGTTAGCTATTTTAGAGCTAYCCGAAGAAAGACTTTTTGCTATGTATTTAAAAAATGTTGTATTGAGTATTAGTATGCAAAGATTCAATAATACTTTATGATTTTAAAAATTATAGAGGGTAGTTATAGATACAGTTTGCTCAGTGCCCTTACAAACTTAAGTAATAGTATAAAACGCTACCAGTCTTGCTTCTGTAGAACAAGATGTAATAGTAGATGAACCAATTATCAAAGTCTCATAATCAGGGGAATGAAAGATTGAGTTTTTACACAGAGACTGGAAACATGTTTTTAATCCGTTTAAGCTGAACTGTAATGCACAAAAATATAATCCTAAAAACTGATATTCATCCCAAGTCAGTATAAAATATTGCAGTGATTATTTTTTTTTCTTGGAACAGAAAGGTTTGTGAAACGTCAGTTCTGAAATGATGAAACATTTCTTTCAGTTTGATGACAGAATCTGGCGGAATTGCCTCTTGTGGGCACTTACCAAACTGATGCCAGAGAATCCTTGCATTTGAATGTTCTTCAGATACTATTATTTCAGGCTCTGCAGTCATGACAGGGTCCAGGCTCTGCATCAATTTTAGGTAATGCCAATACTTATTTGCTGTTTAGAATCTGCTTAGAAGYGTTGGAATACAGACATGTAGTGCCGTCATCTCCACTCCATGAGCTACGTCTCCATGAGCCTTAATGTTGTCTCCACAGAATTGCGCTGTACCATTATCATCCTGCTGTCTAAGGCATGAGTGCTCATCTTCTTGAGCTGGACGAATTGCACAGTTTTTCCGKTGGCAAAAGTAAATTATATGATGGGGTCCTTTTCTTGTCACCTGATTGAAATTTGCTGTGCTCCAAGGAGTGGCTTGTGCAGATGAATTGTATTAGCAGGCTGCTTTTGTAGGGTGAGCATTCCTGGTTGAAAGTGTTTACATCTGTGTAAGAAGCTATCTCCACTAATTCATTTTTGCGTTTTGAGGGTGGTGGTGTCAGCTTTTCCTGTCCTAACCCAACATAAGTGAAAATAGCAGGTGAAGGGGTGCTTATTTGAAAGAAAAGTGGTGACTGCTAAACATACATGTATAAAGTTGATAACCTCATACAGAGCAACAAATAATACAGATAGATTTGTCTTTGTTTATTTATTTAAACCAGACTCTTAGTGTTAATATTGTGGGTTTGAAATGTTTGTTTTAAGTTGACCTGGGTCACTTCAACATTAAGTATCTCTCTTCAGTGCTGTGTTGCCTGATGTGTACCTGGTATGGCCATTCACTTTTTGTCGTACAAATTGGATAGATTGTGTTTCTTGCCCAGCATTACGCAGCTTTCAGGGATATATTCTGAGGTTTATCCGGAAGCGAGGCTCATGGAGGACTGTAATTTAACCTGACCTGTGTGCCCCTCCTCCCTCCATGAAATGTAAAGCAACCGAATTATAATGCCCTCCGTCATTCATAAGTGTTCGTTCTTTACCATAATCACGAAGATCATGAAATGTGTGAATGCAGAAGTATTTGAAGTGAGGTTTATTTCTAACTAAAAATAACTCAATTACTTATAGGAGAAAATAAGATTTTGAGTTGCAGCTTAATTTGCATGTATCATTTAATGGTGAGTTTATCTTGTCAGATAGAGTCAAAACAGATGCATTTTTTTAAATGTCATATTTTATCCTGACTCTATTTAAAATGGCCATTGCATGTTACCGAATAGTGGAATGGCAACTGATTCCCTTCTCTGTTTCCATTTTGGTCAGGCCAGTCCTGACTCAGTTATGCCAAACTTAAGACTTGGATCTGCTTTTAAGTGGCTTTTAGTAAGTCACCTTATGTGGGTGAAGATTGTTAAAACAAACATTTGTGGAATTGCGATGGGATATATTTGTGATTTTAGAATATTTTCACTGCTATGGATTCTGACGCAATAAACAGTGAGTTGGTATACCACTGATTGAATCTGGCCTGGTATTAGAAAGGGGAGGGCTATAAAGGATTTAGAGCGTAACTCAGGAATGTACCATGTGCCTTGCACAGTGTAGCTGACAGTAATATATTAAGGTTATTTGTGGATAGAAGTGTCTTTGTAGCTGGTATGGTACCAAGCCAATCTTGCTGTTGATTTACTAAAAAAAGTTTTATTGTGGTGGCTTTTTCCCCTAGAGAGTTTTATGTAAAGTGCTTAGGGTAAATTATTGAAAGAGACATAATTACAGTGAAGTTCTGCAAAACTTGGAATATTTAGCACTTAGCCTGGCCTTTAAGGCTTGTACAGCATTTGAGACGTGTAGAGTGAGTCTCATTAATTACATTTGCACTTCTATTTGAGTTAAAAAATCTCAGATGTCTAAAACATCGTAGCAGTAGTAGACTGYGTGTTGGAGGGTCTGTAGCCAGACCTTGTCACTGGAACTGGGAGCCTCCTGTGTCCATAGCTTGTCTGTGATGAACTGCGCCCATTCCTGTGGGTGTTACACTTCCCTCTCTGTGAGGTTCTGCTCAGGGTGCTTGTTGGTTTTGTGTATTTTTGGCACAGCACTGCTTTTACACCCACTCCTCCTTGGTTCCGCGGCCTTTGTGACATCGTGGTGTGGAACCCGTTGGTCACTCCCCCGCCCTGGCCAGCACCCGTGCTCTGCGTTTACCTTCTGTGCCCTGACCTTTTCGGGCTCTGCCCCACTGTGAAGGAGGGGAGTTAGATGTTAAATTTTACTTCATAAAACGAAACTGCATCTGAGATTTGGGATGCACTCTGCTGTGCTGGACTGTCTGTTCTGAGACTCTGATGTGCTTCCCTTCAGCAGCTGTAAGATCTTCAGCGTTAGACCACTCATATTGACTCAGGAAAGTCACGGACTGGCAATATTTTGATACGATATGATTAAATACCTTGCTGTGAGGCAAGAGAACACCAAATGTTGTGGGACTCTTCTCCAGTTGGCTGTCAAATAGTTGTTACAAATTTTACTTGGTCATTGAAGAAGACTGAAGTACATTTTCACCCCTGCACTTTCGAGTTCTTTTTTACTGTGTTAGAGGTAACCATTGAAATAATGAAGCAATTCATGGGAGTGTAGAAGTTAAACTGGAAGTTGAAGGTGAGTAAGTCTACTGTTTAGATTTTTTCAAGACCCACTTTATGGTATTCACACATCCCAACATTGACAGGATACTATTCTATCCATGGTAATATCCCGTGAAGGGAGTTACTTGTTAATACCTGTTTAAGAGTAAGAATATATTTTTTCTATGTTAGTATACATTTCAGCAAAGGTTTTGAGCATGGAATTGGTAGGTAATTTAGTTTAAAGAAATTTCACCTTGTTAAATGTGAAAATGGTTTGATTGTTGTTTCCTTTATAGAATCACAGAATGGTTTGGGTTGGAAGGGACCTTTAAAGGTCATCTAGTCCAACCCCCCCTGCTGTGGGCAGGACATCTTCAACTAGATCAGGTTGCTCAGAGGTTTAGTAAACCTTCACCTATTTTTAGTGTTTTTATTTTAATTAAACATTAGTAATTTTTCCCCCCTTTTTTTTTGTTTTGTTTTCAGAAAAGACAACATTTTCCTTGTGTAAAGCTGCACTTCCCTTCTTTGTTCCTTTTTAATGAGAGATTGCTTTCTGTTTTCATTGGGTTCAGTTGCATTCATGATTATTATTCACTATGGAAAATTCTGGGAAAATAACTGCAGTTTCAGGCAAAGCATTGAGAGGAACTGACACAAATCACTACACCTGGAAAATAAAAAATAGTTTTATTCAATTTCTCATTTACAAATATGAGAGTTTAAAAAGCAATCATGAAAGTTCATCATAAGTATTGACTGACAAAATACACTAAAATGGAACAAATGTCTAACTTATACTTGAGGTTAAAAAGAATACGGATCTGCTGTAACTGGTATGGGCTTTTTTAGTCACAGAATGCATGAGGTCTACTGTGTAATTATTGCTGATCCCGACTAATGAGTGTTTCGGGGATTATCTCTTTTGGAGTCAGCCATCTGCTGTGGTTAGAGTAATAAACTAACTAAACATAATTAAGAGTTGACTTAGTTTGAAAGCAAAAGTATGTATGTCTCTAGGAAAAGAATATAATTTCTTCGGTTCAAAATAATTCAGAAATACCAATATTCCAGTTTTCTATTAATGACTAAACAAGCAGCTGAATTAAAGTTTGAAAATGCAACCCCCCAGAAACACCCTCCAAATGCCCGCAAACTGAAACAAAAGGAGTGGGGAGAAGGGGAGGAAGGAGGGGAAGTCTTAAAAGGGCAGTTTATTACTATTCTCCCAGTTCTTATTTGATGCTGTATTATCAATTCAAACAGTTGGCTTACGTTGGTTGAAAGCTTGCAAGTATAGCTAAATTTACATTTCTGTATTAAAAAAAGTATTGTTTTACCAAGGATATATTCCCGTTTATGACAGAAATGCGGATTGCTTATAGGTGGTTCTGAACTGTGCTTATTTATAAAACACATCAGATGATAAAAACTTATTTTAATGCTGTATTATTACACACAACATGACAGCAATTTTTTTTAGAAATTGGGGAGTTCTGGATGTTTTTGTCAGGAAACATAAGTAAAATACAAAGTTTCAATACTGAAATTTGAATGCAGTGCATTAAAACTTGGAAATACCTTCCCTTTTACAAGTGATTACTGTAATAATACCATTACGATGTGTTTTGAATTTCCCTTATGCCGTCCGTATATACGGTAAATTCACTGTGGCCATACTTAAAACAATGAATACCAAAATACAACAAAACTGTAGGTTTTCGTACAAGGACTGCCTATTGGCCTCACCTAAATTCAGTCATTCATAGTGTCTAAAAAATGTACTTTGTTATATTAATTTATGTTTACTATTGGTCTCTCTATATATACTAAAGATAGTAAATTTTTTGTAGCGCAAAATAATGCATGTGTTTGCAAATGCTACAGACTTAAATCTGTAGATACAGATCCCTTATGAAAGGGATTTCTATTAATTACTATCCTTAGGAATAATTATAAAATTTAATGGACATAATGTAATGTTTAAATTCTACAGCATATACAGTATTATTCAGTGGCCTGCTTCCACTGAGTAGCAGTTTAGCTGAATTATATTCACAGATAACTAAAAACAATGAGGTATTCTTTAACTGTGGATAGAAAGTGTTTAATTGGAGAAAAGTATATATTTAGGAGTCCTGAATTAAAAATTTAAAATGTTTAATAATATTTTGCCTTGATAAATTCTCTGAAGGAAATAGTTTTTGTGATTTCTACTATTGTTCTGAAGGAAAAGTTCATAGCCCTCATATTCAGTATAGTAGTAAATACTTTTTTGTACCATATCAGTGTAAGTAGTTGATTTTGTGTGTTTGCAGAAAAAATTGATTTTCTTCTGCATGCAGGAAAATTATGTGTGATAAATTGGGCTGTAAAGAATAAAAGCAATGAAGTCTTTCGCTGCTGTTCTCTGCAGAGTGGTTGTTTGCCGTTTGTGTAAAGGGTAGGCAGTTCTATATGATATACTGTAGTTCCCTTGTTAGCAGAATTTTCACGTTGGGACAGTAGTATCTCTTGTTCTGCTAGCTAGCGAAGTCTAGGGACTTTATATGGTACATAGAAATTGCCACATATAAAAATTATTAGTGATAAGGAATGAATGATTTAGTTAAAATGGGCACAGTGTATCTTCCAGACATTTTACGTGTTTCTCCATGACTTTTGCTTTTGTATTCCCTTTGCCTTTTTAAGACTCACTTTTACTGACTGAGAGGAGCCAAGGATACTGCATCTTTCTGGAGAAGCAGATAACGGCTTTTATGCTGTCTTTCAAACGAGTATTTGGGAAGTCACTGTTTAACATAACTTTGGATCAGAAGTGCCGTTTAACACATCGGTTTTCTAAATCGATTAAAATAGAATTTGGAAAAGTGTGTCTCTCGTGTACTTGGCGTTTTGTTTCACAAAGACTGATGAGTGAGATCTTACAGCAACTGTTGACTTACCTTGAGTACTTGGCCTTCTCACGTTTCCAGTGGTAGGTCTGAGAAAGGGTGTTGCCTCTGTAGCTGAAGGAGACTCCAGGACAGGAACCGGTTTCTCAGGAGTTTCCCTGTTAAGAGTCGGCTGTGCTTAGTCTTGTTGCTTTTGTAATATAATAAAGGGGCTCTGAAAAGCTTTCTTCCCCACCTTATTTATACTCTGATCCTGACTCACTGTCAACTGTGGTTCTGGCAGATTGAGTCAGATAGTCTTCTGACTCCGCTACCACTATGCTTAGACATCATTTGCTTGGCTGCAATTTTTAAGTATTTGAGAAACTACTTCTCAATAAGTAGTATTTTTAATAATAATTTTACTGTGTGTTTTTCCTAAAATAAGTGAAATAAATCTGGTAACTTTTGATTTAGGCAATTCATGGCACAAATAAAAATGCCTTATTTTATATGAAAAGCTCATGAGGGGAAGAAAAAAAAAGCTAGCACCTTACAGGAGTTCTTATATTTATACTATCTCACCATAATTGCTGGGTCTTCCCCTAAATTTAGAGACTAGATGCGGACTTTTTGTCACGCATTACAGGTTCTTTAAAGCTGGTGTCTGTCAGGGAGCAGCAAGAGCAGGGCTGCTCTGCAAGCAGGGACAAGCTGGCAGCGGAGGATGACTCAGGCAGTGCTTTTCCCGACCCCGGCACAGTCCCACAGGATCTGAACAGTGTGCTGGCCACAGGGTCCAGGCAAAATAAAGGAATCTGTCAGGCCCAGGGTCTGTCCGGTAGTCCGATCAGGAGTAGCAGAAGATAGGAGCTGATGCAGGAGGGAGGGAAGCTGCAACGTGAGACATGGGGTGTAGCCAGGAGGCGTGGGCACAGACCAGGCTGCAGAGCTGTGACCTGACTTAGGCAAGGGCTGAAGGTGCCAGCCTGAGCCGAAATGGAGCTCCTGAGCAGAGGTGTGGGTGGTGGTCCTAGGTGAGGCTGTTGGCATTCAAGCTGAAGTGTGACGTAGCTCTCAACGTAGCACTGCCCGATTCCCTTACTGCTGCAGTTGTGCTGGACTCCCCTGATGACTGAGTGCTGTTCACCTGACGTACCTCTCGTGTGAAGGTCTTGTAGGAACCACTCAAGAATCGAGTGCAGATCCTGAGACGTGGTCAGCACAGATGCTCCTGTAGTCCCCTTGTAATTTCATTTCCTGCCGTAGAAGACAGACATTTATCTTCTCTCTTATAGATATGGAGTCTGGAGAGCGGTTAACATCATCGTCAGTCTCCTCTACTGCAGCTGCTTCGACTCCAGCATCTTCTACACTGTCTGTAGCTTCAGCAGTATCGAAAGGTGGCCTTTCCACTGGAGCTGCGTCACTGAGTTCCACAATCAATACATGCGGTAAAAATTACTCAATGATACATTGTGATGTGATTTTAGTGTTTGTCAACTCTTGTAATTATTATTACAAATCAAATATGATAAGGTTGCGCAGATGCATCAGAGAAAAATGTTTGGATTTTTTTTTTTTTTTTTGCTAAGCGACATTCACATCATGTGAATACATTTTACACAGTACTTGTTTACTGAAGGAATGAAATTAATTTAAAATTGCCTATTTCAAATGTGAAAGAAATTTTCAGTTTGCAAAGCTGCCTTGGAAGCGAGGATCAAATTGAGGATTGATCTAGCAAATGCTGTGCCACTTTCAGATTAAGATCTAATAATCAACTGCTTGAATATACATCATGTTCTCAGCATTCAAGCCCAGCTCCTACTGTATTTTTATATCTGGAGGAATAGTTTCTTCTAATGGAACCTGAGATTGAAAAGGTGAATTTCAAAATGTCGTAGTCTTAGATAGTCTTGACTAGAGTGAAATACCTTGGTTCGAATCAGAAACTTACATGGAAGATCTCTCCATGCAAGAATCTTATTTTTGTGAATGAAACTCACATTTCAACTGAATGATGCATATGTCATCAACAGAACAAGAAATGGTAAATAACTCTTCCCTGCTGTTTCTTTCTTCACTTTGGAGAACAGATCATATGCATTCTTTTTGCTAGCCTGAGTACTACTGATTCTTACAAGATATACAGTAAACAGTAAGTTTTTCAGCTTAAATTCGTGGTAATCCACTACTTTCAGAACAAACTTGGTTCTTGCAGTAGAGTGAGCAAGTGTGTATCCTACAAACAGAAAAACTCTTCTGCCCTGGTACTACAGAACCAGCAGATTGAGTGCTCTACTACAGCCTGCGTTTGTTCATTTGCAGCTTCCTTGGGAAGAAAAATAGAAACCAGAATGTCTGCATACCTAGAATTAAGTCTCAGCTATTTATTTTAATTACTCTAAAATCAGCCAGAAAAGTTCTTAACTAAAACTGATCCAGAACAAATAACAATGTGGTTTATTTTTCAGTATGCCACTACAAATTCAACTCCAAAGGACTTTTGTGTCTATGTTCATTAGCCCATGCCATTTGAAATGGTTCTCTGTGGTGGCTCCCAGAAGGTAGTGGGAGTTCATTTACATATGGCTATAAATGTACAGTCCCAAACTGAGGATCTATGTGACTCATTTACCTCTCCTTGCTGCCTTTGCTTTGTAGATATTACAGCATGTAATTTTGTGTCTCCTGTAACATTGTGCATGTATATAGGATATATATTTGGGCTATCAAAATACAGTAACACTAAAGCAGATGAATAATGTAATAAAGATACTGAACTGTCAGTTTCTTTCTTCATTAGAAAATCCAGGTAGTCCTTTTCTTACGTAGTTTTAAAAATTTTGTTCTCAACTTCTATTTAAAAAAAAAAGCTTCATTTCTGTTTGATAGCTAATAGTTATAAAGACTGATAGTAATTCCCAGTATTCACGGGTTGTTTCCTTTTTGGTTTTTTTTTTAATGATCAGATCCTTTGCTTGTCTGCATCTGATATTTAAGAACATATATATTTTGTCAAGGACACTTTGTATTCCTAAAAACAAGCTGGAATGTAGTTTACTATCGGTACCGTCCCAACAGTTCTATTTATGAGTATATCCATTTCTTTGCCTGACCCAGTACACTATGGTTACGGTTGCACCCACTCTGAAAAGGTATGCACTGTCCTAGAGAAACTTTACAGAGTGTTTATGCTGTCAACCGGCCAAAGACCGTTTTCCCATGAATGACCCATGGCTGGAATGGCAATTTCATTGAGTCAAAACTTTCTTGAATTTACAAGATATTCTGTAGTCAAGGTAGATTAGTATCCTAGCCTGTTCCTAAACTGAGATGTTATTCACTTCTGTGGTATTTAAAAAAGAATAAATGATGATAGTGTCTGTCAATCTGATAATTAAATTATCTTCACATTTAAAAACGCATTTCTCTAGCATCTAATAAAATAATTGTTTAAGAATGAACGATTATTCTTACTAAGAGAAGGTAAAGGCATTTTAATCTATGCATTAGATTAGAGAGGTTCTTTTTATTCCAATTCATCTATTTATTTTCTTTGCAGCAATCAATAGTCTATTAAGTAGTCTCTGCAATAACTTGATTGCATACCCTGTCAGGTCCCCACGATGCATGGTGAGTTAAGACTGGGAGTCTTTATGCTTTGCCAGGGAGATTACACTACAAATAAATTATTTTGGCATATTCCCAGGTCCAATAGACAAAGCACCTGTGTGAAACTATTATGGAATATATCACGTACTGTTAGTTTAAGTGGTTAATACAGCACTAGTTCCTGAATAATTCAAGCATTCCAGTCAAGTAAACAGATAGTTTACTTGCTTTCTTCTTATTCACCCATTGCTGAAAACAAGAAGGTGCATTGGAAAAGAAAATTGACTCTGAAAAGAGGTTTAAATTCATCCTCATGAGAATGTTAGCAACTTTGGAAGAATTTAAATCAACTGCCTTTTCTCACATGAGTAAATGATATCATAATTCAGTGTTTTGTCTTTATGAGGGGCAATAATACAAGCGTGTGAAACTGTTCAAAGCTGAACAATCAAGTCTTACTGTTCTGATATTATTAGACCTGAAGGGTTTTTTATTTTTAATTAAAAAAAAAAAAAAAAGTAAGTTCATAAACTTTTTATAAAATGGGGAAAAAAAATACCTTTTTTCCAAACCACAAGCTGCTTCTATCAAAGCAAAAATCTTCAGTCTTTTTGGAGTCGACTATTTTTCCTTAAATGAGACCCAGGAGAATTTTAAAATTGTGGACATAAATGCACAAGTCACAAGATTATTCTAATTGGAAAAGTCTGTAATCTTCCATTTGATTTTCCGATTTATAGTAACAAAGATTTTTTTTAACACCAGCTATTTTTTTGCGTCTCAGTCTTTATATAAAAATGACATTGTGGCTCCTGAAATAAATGTTGAGAAAGATCGGATTTAATGCCTAAAATGTAAAACTGTATAAATAAATTTCTTTTGTGGTAAGTGTTTTTATGGTCCTTGGTTTTGTCAGAATTTTCATCTGAGGCTTGTAGGTATTTATTGAATTCTGGAAATTTTAAGGATTCTGAATGCTAAGTGACAATAGCAAAATTGAAATGGATATGTAAAAACAAAGTTGTGATTTGCAGTTTGTGATATGTAGAACAATTTCAAATGTTGAGGGAGAATGTGATGGTAATAGTTAAAGCGATGCAGATGCTTAGATTTAAATACAAGGATGTGAAGAATAGTAGAGTACAATTGCCAGTTCTGATACTAACAGAGTACCCGTAGTGTTACACAATCTACATCGCAAGTTCTCAATTTTTGGAAATCAAGATGGTCAGTACATCTTAATTTTAGTGTCTTATATACGTATCATTAAGACGCAGTCTCTAATTTCATTATTATCAACAAGTCTTTAAACATGATACCAGCCTCATTTAGACTTCCTGCTTCATATTATTACCTTTAGGTGACCTTATAGGCCAGAAGCTGATTTTTTTTCTCAGTGTTTGGACTGTACAGTGCAGTGGGGTCCAGGCACTGGCTAAACTCTGCTTTACAGGGACAAGACTATGAGAGTAACATGCCAGATGTTAAAATAAATAAATAAATAAAATCTATTTTTCAAGGATATTAAAGAACGTAAAAGCAAAAATATGGAGGAAAAAAGGAGAGGGGAAAGAAACTACTTTGATAGGCATAACTCAAGTATTTCCACGTTTTAAAATTCTGTCTCATCTACTACTTATTGTAAGGACTACACAGGTGAGTGAACAACTTCTGAGTACTGATTGGATGTGGAATTTTACCTTTATTTCTGAGGAAAGGACTTGATAGAAACAACATAAAGAAAAACAATTTCAGTGCATTGCTGTTTAGATGTTAGAGATTAAAGGGAACCATTGTATTTGAGCACCTAAATAATTTCTTTTAAAACCACATCAAGCACCTAATAGTTCTTACATTAAAGCAAGCCTCATTGAGAGTTCCCATGTGATTGATACTTTTTAAAATATGGTTTAGTTAGGTCAGTGCTCTGTGTATGTTCCTTGTATTGTTGCTCTTCAAAGTTAATAATCTGCAGTGTTTGTGCCTAAATTATGTATCGGTTTTCTCAGTAGAGTGCAGTTTTGTCAATCCCTTTTGAAAATTTCCTTCTTTTAGAAAATTAGTCCAGGATTAGCTTCTTTTAACCTGTGATTTATGAAGGAAAGTTAAAGATGGAGTCCTTGCAATTGCATTCATATTTGTTACCTGTGTACTTGCTTCTGTGAGAGCATATTTAGAGTTTATTAAAATGCTATTTTTTAAGTGCTTTAATGAGATAGCCAGTGCTTTGCTCTTCATTTAAATTAACAGATATTTTTGACATTTCTCTATTCAGATGAGGGTTTTTGTTTTTTAAACCAATGATAACAGTGGATGATTAATACTTATGTATATATAAACCATTTCCAGCCTTTTCCATCTGGAAATTTCATGCTTTCCAGCTTTTTACACTAAGGGACATTCACCAGTACTATGAAATCACGCATACAAGTAGTTTGGAATCATGCATAGAAGGAGTATCGAAGACTTACTGGTGTTGGGAGGCATGTAGAAGGCAAACTTTGCTAGCACTGTAATGATTAAAGAACAACATGGAAAGGAGGAAAATACACAGTAATTTCTGTCACCCTAAGCGGTTCTCTAGATTTAATGTATAAGTTGGAATGTCCTTAGCGTTGTTAGAAATACCACATTATTTTTGTATTTCTGCTGGTTGGTGCATTGATGCTTAGTATTTTAAGGCATTATTTAAGTATTTATGCCTTTTTAGCTCTTTTGAAAACCTTGTATTGCACAGTGAAGTTCATTAATATTAACAAAGGCATTCACAGATATCATTCCTTGTTACTAAGAGACCAGCATTGTTGAAATGTATGTTGCCCTTTGGAGTAATGCTTTCAATCATTTATCTGCGTAGTGGTTAGCAGAATCTCAAAAGCTGTTTTCAAAAATATTTAACCTATTTGAAGTAAGTCAAGAATGTTAAGGAGTGCAGTTTAATATGAAATGTTGCTATGCAGAGCATGTCTACAGTAAGTTAGTAACTTGAAGAGCAAACACTAAAATAGGAAAATTTAAGGACATACTAGAATTACTTGCTAGACAGACTGTCTATCAAATAAGAAAGGAAAAATGTCATTATAGTTCAGTTTATTGTTACAAAACTTTGCTTCCATTTTTCCTTTGTTTTATTTTTTCCATTTTTCTAAATGCATATTTAAAAATTGATGGCTTCTCTTTTCTAGTCACATTAGATAAAGGCTTAGGTAGCACACAATGTATTTTTCTAAAAGGCTATAATAATGTGTAATATAATATTAAGTCTCCTACTCTTTTTGTGTGATGAAGGAAGTTGATAAACTTAAGAAACCCGAGGGATGTTTTTTTAACTTGACCTATCTTCAAAGTATTATGAAACATTGCATTGCATTGCTGCTCATCACCATCATTAAGAATCACCACTGTGGTCTGTGAGAGAGAAGCAAGTGGTGTTTTTTTTTTAAGAAAAAACACAAGAGAGTATTGTGATGTTTCCTAATTGAACTGTGTAGCAGACGGTAGCTTAACATTTAGTATTACTAGTTGAGTATGGACATCAGTTGTGGAAGAAGGTACATAAATGAGATTTGGGTTGGGTTTCTTTTTTATGTGATAATTCACTAACTGAAGTTAAAGACGTTTGAACTAAGTTTAGCAAACATAGAACTGAAATACGATGTTTTTAAGCTTTCAGACTGAAAGTATAAATACTCAGTATACACATCACCTGCAATGGTTAGGGTCAGTGAAATTAAATGCAAACCCATTCTTGTTTTGGAGGAGAGAGGGGAAAAAAAAAAGGCACCTGAACCAGAAATTTGAAATCAATAAGAGGAGTTTCCCTGCACAGTGTATGTAATATTGCCATTATGTTGCCTTGTAGTTGCTAATAAATGAAAATCCTAGCGAATGCCCCTGTGTTTATAACACCTAACACGATGAGATACTGCAGTCAGGAGATCATTGCAAAATTATCCATTATATACACTAACACAATAATAGCATTAAAAAAAATCTAGAAGGAGGAATAGAATTAACAAACAAGGTCAGGTAATGTTTTCTGTGTACAAAGTCCCCCGAAAGTGTGGTCAGTTTGCAGAGACCTTTGGTGGTAAAGTGAGTCTCTTGGAAAACAGGGAATGCTTGGCCTTTGTGATGCTGTCTTCTTTGGTGCGCTGTTCTTTATTTTAAAACATGGCACAAACGAACTTTCTGTTCTTTTTCTATTGGTCTTTTCCTGCTTTTTCTCTCCAGTAGCAACCATTCTGTTCTTCTGGTTATGTATGCTTTTACAGTCTTGGAGTTCCCTGATTTTTCTTGCATCCCCATGTTCAGGCTATCCCAAAAGTTGAGGTTTAGCCTTGAAACCCCTATGAAATTTCCTTTACCAGCGTTACAAAATTTCTGGTCATCCCTTTGTTTTTTGTCTCTCATCTATGTTGTTATATAAATTCTTGCCTTGTCCTAACATATAAACACATGCTAACTTGCTGTACCGTACCTGCTCTTTTCTGTGCTGCCCTTCCCCACCCTTCCAGGTATGTAGCAGCTCAAATAAACTTTTTTTTTACTTCTTTCTGGTCACTTCCCCTTTTCATTTTCCTTTTCAGTTCCCTTCTTTTCTGCATTAGATTCACTCTCCTTATTGGTTAAGGTATGCACAAATCCATCTATGCTTACATTTTACCCATAATTTTTACAATCCAATTCGTCTAGCCCTGTTGTTTTTTTCTCTCCAACTCGTCATGTCTTATCTTAATATTGCCAGCCAACCTCCCAGTCTTACCGATGGCATTACTCATAGTGAAGTTAAAAGCAGGGGCACCAGTTGAAACTGGGGCAGTTGTACCTCTTGATTAAACAAATAAAGCACACTGTATGTCCTGAAAATTAGAAACCATCAGAAACAATGCGATAGATTGTAGACAAATGGTGCAGCTCACTGCCCACTCTACAGCTGGAAGTTCCAAATTGTTTGGAGGGCTTTAAAAGAAAGATAAGCCATTGGCACTCCTTAGCAATTAATTGCCTCAGGTAGTGATTGTTAATTTGGCTGAGTTCTCGTAGATGTAAGAAGCAGAAACAATTGTTTAAAAAAAAGAAGGTTAGATAAATTCAGGGATTCTTACAGCTTACAAGAAACTAATTGGTGTGTAAGATTGTCAAGATTCTCTAAGTTTTCCTGCTGTCAGAATGCCAGACACCCCTTCCATCTGAGACAAGTTTTTGTTGGAAAAAATATCCTCCAGCTCTGCTTTCTGCTTTAACATAGACGCTACTCATATCCTGTCTTTTCTTTCCTGACAAAATACTACTGCATTTTTTTTTCCAAACACATTTTCTCTCTCACATACATAATTTTTAATACAGGATCTTCTTTCAAAAGTTTCTTTCCCTTCAGAGGGATTTGAAAGGTTCTTCTTTAATTATGCTTTGTGTTTTTTTCAGTTGTTGACTAACAAATGTTTTACAAAATGTTGTTGTAGCTACTGCAACAGCTATTATAAAAGAAGACCTTGACACTTCTAAGGAATTCCTCTGTGCAAATCTGCACACTGTTTCTGGGCTCCTTTTTAAGCACAGAAACTTACGACAAGAACAGTGCTCTGGATACTTGCCTCTTACATGGCTATTTAGGCTTAGTAGTGCCTTATCAAAAAAAATATAGTCAGTTTGATCTTGCAGAGTTTCAAGAATCTGCAGAAAAGGATTATGTAAGGATTGCATAAATATTCTAAATATTCTAAATAGTTGCTCATACCGTAAAGAACTTTAAAAATTGCAAGTTCATTTTCCTGGAAGACAACAATCAATATCCATTTAAGATGAAAGTTAAAAACGGCAGCAAAACCAAAAAGAGTATTAGATTGTTTTTAAAATAAGAAATCTTCATTCCTTGCTCAACCACTTGAATTTGTGTAACAAGCAGCACAGAGTAGCCCTGTTTCTGGTTGTGAAACAACCATTTTAATGGGGATGTTACAGAAAAAAATAGACTGCTTTTTTCCGATCTATAGTCAAACTCCAGGGGAGAAACCTCTTAGAGTGGGTATAGAGTGGCTAGAGATTCCTATATTAAATAGGTAATTTCATGGGGAGCTGCTTCAAATGTGTTTTTGTGGTGGAGACCTTGGAGTATTCCAAGGCTGAGATTGCAGAGGTGACTTAAAGCTGTTGTGCTTTTTCATAGTTCTCATGTAGGACGACTGCTGAGGTAATAATGAATGTTCAAGTGTGACCTGTGAATATTGATCCTGTTTGAAACTAGCAGTTTCATTTTGGGGTGATCAGTGTCACATAGCTTTCTATTAGGTATTTATTTTCAGAATGTGTTTAAATAAAACTGCATTGAAATCTTCACCAGAATGGCTTTAATGACTTAAGACCAGAATTGCTGCAGGAAATTCATGTAATTTAAGAAGTTCCGAAGTATTGTGTTTTCTTCTTACTCCCAGATTCAGTAAATCTGCTCTAGATTATGCACAGCAACATGCTTACAGAAATATTTAAATATATTATTAGAACAACTGAAGTTTGTTTTTATTTCCTTTGTGGTGCAGAATGGTGGCGAACAGCGGACACACACTCTCGTCCTGGGGCAGCTTTTTTCCCACCGCTCTTGGGAATTCCACCACTGTTTGCACCTCCTGCACAGAATCATGATTCTGCTTCATTCCACTCAAGAGCTACAGGAAAAAATAGTCGAAGCAGTACAGAAAAAGGTAATGGCTAAAGTTGTAGAGGGAATAACCGTATCGATCATCTTCTGCTTATGCAGAAAGATGTGGAATTTGAGCTTTACCTCTCATTGTTCTTCCCATTCCTTAACAGTTCTATAAAAATTAATTCTGTTAACTAAGCTTGAGACATACAAGTCTGGGCTTTCAATAATGAAATACCCTTTCTACTACTATTTTCCACCCTCTTAGATAGTTTGACTGGGACTGAGTAGTAGGGAAAAGTTTTCTTTTCAAGTTTGTGGTTTGATTTAGGAAGCCTTGTACTTCTATAGTGAATACCGTTCCTGTGCATATAAGAAGCACGCATCAGGTAATTATTTGCTGGGGGGACATGAAAGGAGGGATGGCTACGGCTACAGGATCTCAATGAAAATAGCCCAATGACATTAGAACATTTTCTTGCATTTCAAATCAGCGTTTTATGTAGTGGTATTGCACGCCTTTTGAAGATGTAAGACACGTTTGTTTGATATTTGGTACTAGGTTTGTTCAGCTTAGAGGAGAGGAGGCTGAGGGATGACCTCATTGCTTCTATGGCTTCCTCATGAGGGGGAGCGGAGAGGGAGGTGCTGGTCTCTTCTCTCTGTTGTCCGGTGACAGGACGCAAGGGGATGGCTTAAAACTGCGTCAGGGGAAGTTCACATTGGATATTAGGAAAACGTTGTTCACTGAGAAGGGTGAGCAAGCTTGCCAGGGAGGCAGTCATGGGTCCAAGCCTGTCTGTGTTCAAGAAGTGTTTGGACAATGCTCTTAGATCTATGGTTTAACTTTTAAGTGGTCCTGTGTAGAGTCAGGAGTTGGACTTGATGATCCTTGTGGATCCCTTCCAACTCAGGATATTCTGTTCTGTGATTCTGTGATGTACAAACAAAGCTTTTATATAGTTTTGGTAGGTATTACGTCCTGATGTGTGTTTCAGAATCAATCTGATAATAGTTCTGGGATTGCAGAGTAGCGAGTTTGTGTGGTTAGGGGTATTTTCATAGAAAACAACAGTTGTCTTGACAGATGAGTAAGCATGCTTGAATGTGGATGTTATTTCAAATAGCATTCCCACAAATTCCCCCCCATCTCATTTTACACATTGCAAAACTCATACCTTGGGCTTCATATGGTTTTCTTTGGAGCTGATTGATACTTCAAAATTGTAAACAAATTATTCTGTGAAATATTTACTGGAATGTATATTTTTGTGTCTTCTTTCTTCAAAATCTTATTTTTCTGCCCCGACTAAACTCAAGGATAGTTTGGGCTTAAAAATGGACAATTTCAGATTTTTTCCTTTTTTTTTTTTTTTTTTTCCTTCCCCTCCTTACAGCATTAAATGTGTTTGTCCTTTAAATCGTGGGTGCTCTGCATGTTTTAATTAAAATAACTCCATGAGCAAATTGAAGTGATTCTTGGATGGCAAATTTTTAGTTTATGTTGGGAGTAACTTGTGAGTAGTCTAGTATCTTGTTATGTGTTTATGGAACCTAAGTTAGTGTGACTGGAACATCTCAAAGAAAGTATCTGCTACTTGTTTTTTTAAGTGTCACTTTGTAAATCTATCATCTTAAGGTATAAATGGATCACTGAATGGGAACAGTACCACTGCAGTATCTGGTATCAGCACATCTGTACTATCCACTAGCATTGCAACTTCTGCAGGACAAGTGAAAGCTATAACCTCAGGAGCAGGAGGCCGCAAATACAACCAGGAGCAAAGCAAAGTTCAGCTTTTGGACACCAGAGGTGACAAAATCAAAGATAAGGTAAATACAAGGAAAAACCTTAAGATTCAGACACAAAATGACATGGTAGGTGTTCCACTTGTGCACACAGCAGCATTTTAAAGTGTTCTTTCCCAGTACAAAATATTTTGGGTGTTTCTTATTATTATTTATTAGAGCGAGATCTGTACCCTTGTCTCTGGGGAGTTTTTTTGTGTTGGGGTTTTTTGTGGGTTTTTGATTGTTTGGTTGTTTTTGACATGTTTATGAATGAAAAGCTACCATTAGCACTAGTTCCGCTAGTTAATAGCTGTATGCAATAATGTATTTTAATTTAATTTATATAATTATAAAAATAACGTATATTATTTAACACCAATATTTGATATTATATCCGAGTGTAGGTATTTGTATTATAACTATAAATTACAACCTATTATAAATTATATATGTGTATTTATGTTTTTGTGTAACTTAAAATATAAGAAATTTCAGAAGTGAAATGAAATTTTTAGACATTAAAAGAAAAATGCTTTTCTGGGAGTAATTGCCTGTTTATCAGAAGAAAGAAGTATTATTAATGGCTGTGACTCAGCAAAAAATTTAGACAGCCATCTAATATGAAAGACATGAGTACTCTGGGTGAGTTAGTAAACCTCCTTATATACTGACCCAAGCACTCCTTAAGAACTTTGCTACTCCTGGAGTCAAAACACAGGAAATGGGATACTGGGAAATTGATTACTGTCAGAATAGAAGCTAAGGGAGTCATTCCCTACTGGCAGCCATCTAGGCTAAATACTTTTATTTCTTGATATTTATTTGTATTTTTGTTCTGTGAGTGAATTGGGCCTGTTGTTTGCTTTCTTCTTCTGTTACTGCATTACATTCAGCTCCTAAATCTGAGTGTTTTTAGGTGAGAGGTTGGCATTTTCAAAGGACAGTTAGTGTTTGTATGTATCTGCATAAAAATAGCTGTTAGCGCTAAAATGGTTAATTATATTTGTATAGCGATATGGTGTTTTAATATCTTGACAGTAAGGAAATTATTAACATATTAAAGAACATTCTCCCTCCAAACATTCTTCATGTGTTCCAATGATGGAAGTTGGAGTAGGGTAGTTAAAGGTATTTGGGAAATATTTGAATTTTTTTAGGCTTAAATACTAGAAATGGCTCTTCCCTTTCTAAAATTCTGCTTTTGTCCTGGATATCTATGTGCAAAACGTAAGCTTTGTTTCTATGGTGCAGAAGTAAAGCTTTTTCCAGATAATGCCTCTGCATTTCTGACTATTACTGCAGTTATGCAGAATACCGAATTAATCACTGTCTTTTAATATCTCCAAATACCTTCCCAAAAGTTTGTATCATAAGTAAATGAACAGACTCTTTTCTGTTCACTTTTTGGCTCTTTGCCTTAATCAGAAAACTGAGCTGGTTAAGCTAGTTACTTGTTAATATGAGTATCACTGAAAATTTCACCTCTTTTTGCCCTTTTTTCAAATTTCAGTCAGGATGTTTGTCAGCATTGTTATCTTCTCCTTTGTATTACCATTTGTCTTAAAGTATAAATTCTGTATTCTTGATACATTTTCTTTTGATGGTACTGATTTCAAACTCCAGTTTCTGTACTGGAGTTGCTGTAAAACAATGTCCTCAATCAATTAGTGTACCTCCTTTCTTAGATTTGTTTAGTTTTGTATCTTAACATTTAAATTGTCTATCTAATGCAGATAAATTTCAGGTTGTCAACAGTTTTGCTTCCTAAGTTTTTGTAGTAATTTTTCTAACACTGAAGTGCAGCTTGTTGTTCCCGGTCTTACTCCAGTGTGATGACATTCTAGACGTTCCTCTAATCCTTATTCCTAACTTCTTTTCCTCTGAAACTTTTTGAGGTAATTGGTATTTGTCAATGTAATGATTTGAGCAAGCTTTCCGATCAAAACATATAGAATACTCTAAATGAGAACTCCAACATAAGGAGAAGATCAAGAGATTTGATTTAAAAAAACCAACCAAACAAAAAAATGCCAGTATTTTTATTTCAGTATGTTAGAACGAAGCCACAGCTGGAACTGAAGGAAGAGGAATAAGCAGGCGGCAGTAGGCAGATGGAGTATTTTGTGCTGGACTTTGTACAAGTGATGTTATATTTTTAAATTTCAAAGTGTAACAACACTTGCGTCTTTTTCTGAAGAGTACAGTTGTTCGAAAACATTTTAGTTATACTTGTCTAAATGTTCCTTTCTTTAGGGTTTTATTTTTTAGTATTCATCTGCTAATTTTTTCAATCATATCCTTAGTTGTAATTTTCTTGAGTTTGGTATTTAAAAAAAAAAATTTTTTTTTTTTTAAAGGAAAGGCAAAACTGATACCAAGCTGTTTTTACAGTTGGTGAAAATATAAAGAGTTACTTTTTGTGCAATGTTTTCTTCCTGGTTGAATTCTAGTTCTGTTGTCCTATGTAGTGGTTTAACCTGGCAGGCAGCCACACAGCTGCTCGCTCGTTTCCCCCCCCCCGGGGACGGGGAGAGAATTGGAAAAAATATTCGCAGATTGAGATAAAGACAATTTAATAGAACAGAAAAGGAAGAAATAATAATAGTAACAATGATGATAATATAATAATGATACAATATACAAAATTGGTGATGCACAATGCAATTGCTTACCACCCGCCGAGAAAATGGCCAAAATGATCGCCGCTTCCTGGACGCACAGACACCCCCCCTGTCCTGGCTATGCTCCCTCCTAGCCTCTTGTGTGCCTGGCAGAGCATGGGAAACTGAAAAGTCCTTGAGTAGTAGATTACCTAGCAACACCTAAAAACATTAGTGTGTGATCAACATTCTTATACTAAATCCAAAACATAGCACTAGGAAGAAATTTAACTCTATCCCAGCCAAAACCAGGACACCTACCATCTTAGGGAATCCTGAAGTGCAGTCTGATAGTAATGTGTATTATATAATATAATTTTTTTTGCCTGTGTGTGGGAAACAACTTCTGATTTGATAGAAGCATCTGATCATCAGAGCTGTAGTTATTAGAAATTCTCATCCAGTTCCTTTTGACTAGGGTGTGTATTTAATAACTCTGAGGGCTACACGTATCAGACAATGATAAACCGGAATCTGCCTGAAACATGAGTTTAAAATTGTGCCAGATCCTCACTCATCACTGTATATTTCTGGCATATCATGTTATGTCTGTTGAGCATAACTATGTTGTATTGAAGATAGATGTCATCGTAATGATCCATGACTTACTTCTTACATACAAAAATTTCGTAACTGTGTTACCTTTTTACTTTGCTGTGTTGGATGCTGTGTTGATAGCTTTAGCATGCTTTAATTGTATTCTTTTAAGCCTGCCGTGTTTGTGACCAAGATAAAACTGAATAAACAGATACACTTTATAAATAATAACGCAACTGAATGTTGCTGCTTCAGCCTCACAAAAGAAATATAAAACTGACTGCCCCTCTATTGATTGCATTAGTGAATTTCTAGGATGAGGAAGGTTAGCAGAATTTTTACACTGGTAAAGCAACAGTCTCCAGGGAGAGAAGGCATAACTGGTGAACTTGGGTCTCATTTGGCTTAGAGAAAGTCCCCTACCATTATGGGCAGCTGGTGAGGTAGGAATCCACTCCAAGGTCTTGCACTGGGGGCTTTCACTTACCTGGATTCTAGAATTAGCATCAGGACACTGGGTTATTAACTGTAGTCACATCCTTTACCTGTAATATCTCTTCTTGGCAATTACTATGTTGTATTTCCTTTATAAACTTCAGTACTTTTGAAATCATAACTAAAATCTTCTTAAACTATTACTTTAGTCACCTTTTTATGGGACTATCCCATTGGGTTATTAAGGTTGGGCTATTTTTCTTGGTACTTGTATTCAGTCTAGATTATTGCATTCTGAACAATGGACATTTTCAATTAGCATAACCATCCAGCAGATTTGCTAAAGTCAGTGAACCAAAATCAAATACAAAGTTTATTTTAATTGAACCCACTCTTGCTTCAACTTTTGTGACTATATTGTTGCCAATAGAGGAACTAGTAGAAGTGAAATTTCCTCTTTTAATGTAACTTAATAATAATTTTTTATTGAGCATATTTCTTGAAGACTTTTAAATTATCTTTTTCTAAATAATATATTTTTTTATATTCTATAAATATCTGCCTGGTCTTACATATATCTTCAGAAGTGTAATGCTCTCTTTTTTTCTTTCTAGTATATTTCAAATGAAGTAAAACAGTACTTACTTTTTGGTCTGTACTTTTCCTTCTCTTTCTTGACTGTTTTCTTTTGTGTCGGTAAGCTTTTAGAATTTATTTCAAGTATTTTTTGTTGTTTTAAATGTCTTTACAGAGAGGTTTTTCTTTACAGTTATCTTTTTCTCCTTCTGGCTTACATTATTTGATTTAGTCTGAATTATTTCTCCTGTATGCAGTTTACTGGCCTTCTTCCCCCCCCCTCCCCCCTTCCCCCCCATCTGCATTACCTTTTATGCTGGATTTGATAGAAACTTCTCCATCAAGATTAATCCTTTTATATCCACTAAATGCACGAGTTTAAATTTTCTCTATTGTTACATTTTCTTTAAGCTACTAATTTGTCATCCCTTCTTGTGGAATTCTACTAATCCAACTTCTTTGTATTGGTTTTATCTATGTCAAAAGAGATTCTATTTGTTTATGATGTAAAAAGTCCCTGGGAAGCGGTTGTGTTTCACAATGTAGTTAAGTGCCCGGTTTGTTTTGAAGCATTTGATTGCTTACAAGTTATACTAAATTTTATGTCAAAATTAGCTGTCCCTTTTCTTACTTGAGGTAGTTCTTTTGGATGTTGCTTGGCACTTGCTGCCTCTTTTTTCACAAGAATGTTCCTGACTCCTTTCTTGGTATGGTAATTTTCTTACGTTCTTGTCTGCAGTATGAAAAGATAAGCTAACACATTTTGTAAAGGTAGATGGACAGCAAAAATTTTGAAGTGTTGGTGAGTGGAAGTAAACACTATCAGCTAAGTAAGCCCATTGACATACTCTTCTTTTTCCAGACTATCACATGCATCTCAAGAATCGTGAATAAACTGGGTATTTCTGATTTAAGTATTAGTGCAGTGTTTTGGGTGTTTCCCTTTCCACATACAGAGATAAATAGAAAACCATGAAGGGGAAAAACTAGAATAGAATCCTAGAGATGTGATTCCAGGAGGCATTGTTACTTTTACTGCTTCAGATCATGGCTTGTCCTTCATTTTATGATCTTAACCTTCATGAAGAAATATTCTGCATCTGTGCCAAATATTAGACAGAAAGATACTTAAATATGATGTAAAGGACACCAACAATGAAACATATAGGACCGACCGTAGACTGGCACAGTTACTTAGATCTGTTATTTTTTAAGTGTCTGCATACATTCGGATCGTTGTCCCTCATGTGAAGTATCAACTGACACCTTTCTGAATTGACCAGTGAAGCAATAAATCCAAATAAATACACTTAAATTCTTAAAATCTCCCAACAGTGAAGCAATGCATGTGGCAGTATGCAGAAGGTATGATGATATGAAGTATTACTGTGTTCATCACAGGAATCGATAGAGAACCTAGTTTAAAAAAATTATACAGATACCAGCCACTTGACAAATAGATGAGACTTAATACATCTACAGCTTCCACATTTCATAGCTATTTCACAAAGTAAATTGAATCCTGTTGTGGTTTAACCCCTGTGGGCAGCTCAGCCTCATGCAGCCCCTTGGTCCCTGTTCCCCCCCGCACCCCCTCTCCAGTGGGATGGGGAGAGAATTGAAGGGTATAAGTGAGAACTCGTGGGTTGAGATAAAGGCAGTTTAACAGAGAAAGCAAAAGCCGCAGGCACAGTCAAAGCAAGAGAAGGAATTCATTCACTCCTTCCCATCGGCAGGCAGGCGTTCAGCCATCCCCAGGAAAGCAGGGCTCCATCACGCGTAACGGTGGCTTGAGATGACAAATGCCTTAAGTCCCCCCCTCCCTTCCTTCTTTCTTCTATTGCTGAGCACGATGCCATCTGATCTGGGATATCCCTTTGGTCAGTTGGGGTCGGCTGTCCCGGCTGTGTCCCCTCCCAACTCCTTGTGCCCCCCCAGCCTGCTCGCGGGTGGGGTGGGGTGAGGAGCAGAATCGCCCTTGACTGTGTGTAAGCGCTGCTCAGCAGTAACTAACACATCCCTGTCTTATCAGCGCTGCTTTGGTCACAGATCCCAGACATAGCACCATAGGCTATGTGAATTGAAAAAATTAACTCCATCCCATCAAAAACCAGTACACCCATGTATATAAATGTTATAAGAATGTTTGTTATGTTCTCCCACTAATTTAAGTGAATTTCTTCTTCGTAAGACAAGGATCTTTGACATAAAATTGCTCTTTCTTTTTAGCCTCTTGTTTTGTAATACACCTACCATAAAAAAAATAGATTTGAAAAGTAAACTTTTGGGGAAAGTTTTGTTAAGAAAGCATAAATTTTTAAAGCACTGTTTCTCTGATGCTCCTGTCTGCATTGTTACCTAGAATTGCTGCAACTTTTTTGCTCTCAAGTCACCTACTTTTGCTGTCCACCTATCTTCCTTTTGACTAATTTTAACCTTACAGTTCTCTCAGTGACTCCTTGTGCCCTGTTTAGATGCTATATAACACTTTGCTGCTGCTGCCTGACATCTGTAATCGTTTCACATGTTTCTCTACCTTCCGACATCATTCTGTGAACTCTCTTTAATGATTAAATATGCTTTAATGCAGTAATACATACTTTCATGTCTCTCTCACATAGCCACCGCCATAACAGTCAAGTCTGCATGTACCTCCTTCAGATGTGTTTGTAAAATACACACGCTTGTTTTAGTTAGCTCCCAAAAAAGCTAACTTCTCTCATCCATTGCACTTTAAAATCTGCTCTTGCAGTGTCAACATTTTGGAGTTCCTGTGTTTTTTACACCTTTTTTTTTCTACGTTCTTGTGTGTCGCTTCTTTTACTTTGCCATTCTGGTCTGCAAATTTGTTCTTTCAAAGAATTTATAATATAGTTCTCAGAATATTTCAGCAGATTTTGGTCCATTTTTCAGAAGCAAATCCCAGAAGCAATTTGATGAGCATATTCTTTTCAGTCCTCAAAACCTTACATTGCTGAACAGTGCATACTGTGAAATTACAAGTTCAGTAATGTAGTTAAATGAATGTGTCACTGAAACATGATGAATCTAATATGTATTGTTCTTTCTGTGTTAGTTTGCAATAAAGCTTTCGGTTTTAATTTTTTTTGGAAGCAGTACATTCTGTGGTGGTTTGCTAGACTTAAATTCCAGGACAATTTTCTAGGCTGAATTGGATATATTGCTTTGGAAGGTAGTGATTTCAACTGTTCTGCCAGTGTGTGTGGTCAGAAAAATACTTTAGCGGAACCTTGTGACCAGTTTTTCATTTTCATCATCTTGTGAAGCACTTCTTTAGCGTTCTGTAAAGACAGTCAGTTGTGTTCAAGGATTGCAGATCACTTTACTCCAAACTCTTACTGTTTTTGTTTTAAAGATTATGCATAATAATAAGATGATATAATAGATTAAAAGCTTAAAGCTGAACCATTAATAAAGCATTCATCTTCCTGGTAGAAGCCCAGAAAAAAAGCAGTGGAAAGCTCTAGTAACAGCGACAGTGATTCGGGCTCCTCTTCAGACACCTCAAGTGAAGGCATAAGTAGTAGTGACTCCGATGATCTAGAGGAGGATGAAGAGGAGGAGGAGGACCCGAGTGCTGAAGAGAGTGAAGATGATGAATCTGATTCTGAAAATGAAGCACATCACAAAACCAAGAACAAGGTATGACACCTCACTCTGCCGCTCACAGTCTTGTCACTGAAAGCTGTTTGTGAAAAATGGACCTTTCACGTTTGTACCAGTGAGCAACTATTTAACTACACATTAGTGAATGCTAGGAATACTCTTTCTGGTTTTGCTTCAGGGTTTTCCGGGGTTTTTTTTGCTTCCTTTGGGTGCATGCATGTGTGTGTGTTATTATTCTTTACGGGCTAGAAGTTTAACAGTTACACTGTTATTTTTGTTATGAAGTGGGAAATATAAAGAAATTAAGTGCTAATAGTGTATTGGAAATATATCTTTCGATAGATACTGCTTTGGCAGTTGCTTTTTTCCTAGTAGAGTGATTTCTTTTCCTAGTAGCCGATAGAAGAGCAAGACTGGAATCTTGGGTATCCTGTTAGGTTTACAGTCAGAAATAAATTTTAAAACAACCATGGTTTAGTACTCCTTCTCTACTAAGCATTGTCTTCACATACGGAAACTATTGGGGGGGGGGGGGAACCCTAAACAATAAATATATGACAGGATTGGTTTTACAATTATTATTGTTCATCCTCTGCCAAGAGAAGTATAATAGTTTCATGGGGACTAATGATGTACTGTTTTTTTTTAAAGGATCTTTAACTGATCTAATATCAACAGTCAAAAATACATATTTTGCAGGTGCTAATGCATAGTGGTGTAACAGATACGAAAACTGATGGACAAAAACCACATGAAAAGTCCCAAGAAAAAAGAACACACCAGCAGATACCTCTCGTGTCTGATTCCCAGACTCACTCATCATTCCAGTCCCAGCAGAAGCAGCCTCAGGTTTTGTCACAGCAGCTTCCGTTTATTTTCCAAAGCTCTCAGGCAAAGGAGGAATCTGTGAACAAACACACAAGTGTAATACAGTCTACGGGATTGGTTCCCAATGTGAAACCTTTGTCTTTGGTACATCAAGCCAAAAAGGAAACCTATTTAAAACTCATAGTTCCTTCCCCTGATATACTCAAAGCAGGGAATAAAAATACCTCTGAAGAATCTATCTGTTTGACCAGCGATGTAAGAGCAAAACGGGTGAGTGAAAAATCACTGGTTTTTTTATTATTTGTAACCTGCGTTGCCCACTTAACAAGATGCAACATTGTGCTATCAAGCTCTTTCAAATGTAATGTTTTAAAATTATATGTCTATTTATTCTCATATCATATTTTTTTGACGTCTTTTCAGAGTTGATACGGATTTCTGAATGAAATAAATTAGCGAAATTGTGTGGGTAGTATATGTTCTGAACTGTGGTGGTTGGTGGGTTTTTTGTTTGGTTGTTGTTGTTTGTGTGGTTTTTTTTAAAGAACAGCAAATATTACGCCTTAATTTTAGAGATGATTCACACTACTTTACAAGTGTCCTGAACTATTCCATAACTTCACCTCCGAGAAGAGTCATCTACTTGATGGTGCATGTGCATGTATGCATACCCTAATGTATACATGATGTAATCTTATATGCAACTTACTTTCACATAATGCCAAACTTGAGTTTCATGCTCATCACATAGTGGAAATTTTACAGCTCTGCTGAAAGCAATCAGTGCACTGGTGAGAGTAATGGATACAAAGAAAGCAAAGGATTTTATTATGCATCTTTAAGGAAAATGAGCAGCTAAAATCAATATCAAAATAAGAAAAGTGCTAATGGGTAAATTGTGTGGCCTGGATATTTTTCCTGTGCTTCTCCTAGTTTTCCTAGTCAGAACGCTGATTTAATACTTTCCATATCTAGTATGTAAGCATGGCTTCGCCTTGTTTCAAGTTGGATAGTTTTAAGTCAAAGTAATTAAAATTACCTATTTTAATCATGATTTTAAACAAAGTAGCTGAAAGCCTTTTTTAAAAAAATGTTCGATTTAATCTTGGGTTTTGTTTGCTCTTTAAAGACAGAAGGATATTCATGCACTGATAGCTATTAAAACTCAGTATGGCCATTGCAATAAATTTGATCTTCCTTTTTACTGGTCAGGACTCTACAATATGTTTACATATGTCTGTCTTCACAGTACTGTAGTTTACAAAAATTCTTTGTAGATTCTTAGTTTATTTATTTTGTTAATAGTGATTATGGTGACTAGTGATGAATTTTCATAATTCTATTCAGTTAGATTTGAATGGGGATTAGAAGAGAATAAAAATCTAGCATTTTAGAAATGTTGAGGCTTGAGAGAGAGATATATATATAGAGAGATACATATAAAAATACATTTACCAAGGCAAGTTTCATTATTAAAAGCAATCTTTGTTTTAAACTAAGTAGTATCGGTGAAGAGTAAACTGAACTCTGATTCACAGCTAACAGTCCTCAGTGACAGCTGAAAAATATTTTTATCACATAGTTTTTATTCCTATACCAGAAGAAAAACACTATTTTTCCTTTCAATTCCCAGTTGCTTCATAAAATTCATTAAGCTAGCCATTTACCTGAAATGGTTAAATAAATTATAATTATGAAAACGTATGTCTTTGCCATTGGAAGAGGCTTCTGCTGTCAAATTTAGATTATGAGTCTTCAGCTGATGATACATCACCCATTTAGTGGTTTGATTTCTTTAAAACTTTTACTGGAAACATGCACTGTGTGAATATTTATTTTATAGGTTTTCATAATTTCATATTCTGTTTTAAATGTTAGTAACTTCAAGAATGTATTGTAATTGACTTAATGTTTAAAAATTGATTTAAAATGTACCATCTTTATCCATTCTATATTTTTTTTCCACCAAAGATGATGTATTTTCTTTTTCCTTAGAAAATTCTTGAGACTAAAGACAGTATAAGATTTACATGCATTTCTGAGCCACTACCAATTTAAGTTTTACCTGAAGAACTTTCAAGGACTGCTTTTTCAGAGTTAAAAAACTAGCATATCACAGTACTTCTGAGTAATGTCTTTTTTCCCATATTTTTTTATATAAAATTTTTCTATGCCATGAGCCTTCTCTTGGTTTTCTGCTAGTATTGTAGCCATTAGTGTGTTTTATTTACCTTGTGCTTTAAAATGAACAAATTACTAAAGCTAGTTTTACATTCACTAATGAGATTTTATATGCTGACATGAGTAAAAAGTGGGGTTTTTTCCTATGCCAGTACATAAGAGTAGTCTCTTTTTAAAAATTTCTTTTTTCAAGATGCTTAATATCTTTATGAAAATCATTGTCTAGAGCGATGTAGCAAGTGAAAAAGCTTCCCTACATAATTTAGATGAGCTTCGTCTTGAGTTCAGTTTGTCTTTTCCTACTTGATTTACAATGAAAATCATGAGACTTACATAACTTGTAGTTACTCATCTCTTCTGTTGTAGCTAGCACCTACTTTTGACCTACGAAAAATAGCTTAGCAGATGTTTAAGATTTTATAGAGTTCACCTGCCTGAATATTAACAAAAAAAAAAAAGCACATTTTATTCCTCTGTTTTCTTATTTCTTTAGGAACAATATAAACAGACATTCCCAGCAGCACAGCTAAAGAAACAGGAATCATCTAAGAACTTGAAGAAGGTTATTGCAGCTTTGTCAAGCCCCAAACCAACATCTAGTTCACCAGCTCATCAAAAACTCACATCCTTGGAAAACAACCATTCTAATCCATTCCTGACAAATGCACTTTTAGGTAATCACCAACCCAATGGAGTTATTCAGAGCGTCATCCAGGAGGCTCCTCTTGCACTCACTACGAAACTGAAATCCCAGACCAAGATCAATGAAAGTGTAGCCATTTCTAGTAGTGCCCCCTTTTCTTTGCCAGTAAACTTGAGTGCATGTGGGAAAAAACCAACTGGTAACCGGACACCTGTTATGCCCTCTACCTCTCCTGTGTTACCTGGTTCAGGAAAGGATAAAACAGTCAGCAATAATGCAGTAAATACAGTAAAAACACAACACCGCCTTCATTCTGCAAAACTGGTGGTGGAGCAGTTCAGAGGGGTAGACTCAGATGCCCCCAGCAGTAAGGACTCTGACGACTCAAATGATGATGACGACGACGATGAAGATGAAGATGAGGACGATGAAGATGATGATTCTGATGATAGCCAATCAGGTGGTTTAACCTTTTTAATAGGAAAAGCAGAAACTTTATTTTTTGAGTATTGAAAACATGCATTTCCCACCACATTTTGAAATACGGGTAGGAAATTTTGGGGCAGCATGGCCCCCACACACAGTGTCCTACAGATATCCTGGGAAGTAGTACATGTCTCCCAGTCCCCCACTGTGTCATATCCAAAGTCATGTTTTGGGTATTCTGATACTTGGTCATATGGCGAGTATACTTTCAGCTGTCCTGGTAAGATGGCTCCACAGCCTTCTGGAAAGGCTGTTGGAGATGTACCTTCCAGATCAATCACCCAGCCTGCAGCTCATGTACTGCTTATGTGGCAAGGTGCCCAGGAGGGGGATGGAGAGAATAGGCTGGTTGATGTGGTTAATTATTCTGGCAGGGAGAGCCCATCTGCAGAACAGGCTTCCCCAACCAGAGAAGGACTAAACAAAGGCCTTCAAGTTTTCAAAAGTGGCAAGAAAAGCATGTTTCTAGGCTTCATTCAGGAGCACAGTAGTCAGTGAGCAAGATTAAAGTACCAGGACAGTTGTAAGGGCTGCAGTGTTCATAGGTAGCATTCAGACTACTATTTTAAAGGCTCTTGAGCAATTCAGAAAGGCAAGGCCTGTCTTGATTGTATTCCCAGTCACTCCTTTCTCTCCTGTGTGCTGATATCCCTTGGATCCAGCTCCACCTTCATCATTCTCTTTCCCCCTCTCATCCATACACCCTATACTAATCCTCCTTTTTTTTCCTCACAGCTGTAGCCTATCTTCAGTTCCTTATCCTGTCTACCCTTTACGCTATCTCTAACTCCTCCTTTGCCCAGATTGCCACGCTTCCAATTCTGACACCTTTCAGCCTGTACCCAGTTCCATCGTTTGCTTCCTCTTCATGCTAGATTTCACAACCTGTGAAGTGCCCTTCCTGTGGTAGTGTTCAACCACTGCCTGGCTCACGGGGGATGTCTTAGCTGTAGCTCATTCTAGGGTAAACAATCTCTTAAAATACTGCAGCTTCTGTCTCTCATCTCCTCATGGAAAAACAAAGAATTCCATCCGAAACAACAGTGCATTATCATGCAGAATTACTTTATGCTGTCGTATTTGTAGTCATTTTAAAGTTTAGGTAGTTAATTATAACCTTCTGTTTATACTCAAGAGATGTTATAAAAAAAATTGAAGTCAGAAGAGCTTACTTATTAAATAAGATAAAAGACTTTCCAAATGTTAGAACTTAAATGTATTTGCCATTAGTTATCAAGTCATAATGTGCCTTTTGCCACACTTTTTTTTAAACAGAGTCTGACAGTAATTCTGAGTCAGATACAGAAGGGTCTGAGGATGAAGATGATGAGGATGATAAAGATCAAGATGAATCGGATACAGACACTGAGGGAGAAAAAAGTCCACTAAAACTGAATAAAACTTCATCCTCTGTGAAGAGCTCTTCCATTGGTCTTGCAGCTCATTCCACCCCGCTTAATCTTCAAGTAGCAAAGACCCCAAGCTCTGCGCCAGCTACCTTATGTCCTGAGTCCCAGGCTGCGGTTTTTCTTGGGACAGCACCATCTACTCTTACACCAAGTACACACTGTGGTATCTGAATGTCTTTTGTTATAGTACAGCGTAACATCTAAGTGGCATGTTTTGTAAAAGTAGCTATAAAAGTAGTTTAGACACTGGTATCAAGTGCTATCTCGACATAAGAAAGAATTTTTTTTACAGTAAGAACAATCATTCACTGGAACAACCTCCCCAGGGATGTGGTAGAGTCCCCGTCACTGGAGGTTTTCAAGATGCGGTTGGACAGGGTGCTAGATAATCTCATCTAGGCTCCCTTTCCCATGAAAGGTTGGACCAGATGATTTTTTGAGGTCCCTTCCAACCTGGGCTCTTCTGTGATTTTGTGATCCTTTCATGGGTGTTTGCAACAGACATTAAAATCAGTCAGCAGAACTGCAAGTTCTCAAGACCTGAACATTACACTTAGTCTGGGACATTTTAGCTCATATAATTATTTGAGTTTAAATAGCCAGAGTTGATATTTATTACATTAAAACTCTTTATTATTTAGTCTTTACCATTTTATTCAAACAAGTTATTCTTATTTATTTCTAATTTTTATGCATTATAGTTTGCGTTCTGAATCTTCTATTTCTGCCCCTTCCTGAACAAATTTAGTTACTGTATTTAGTTAAAATAGAACTTTATTCATTATTATTTCCAAATTCTCTGTAGAATTTATGGATTATGTGCAAGGAATTATTTTTAAAAGGTTCATGAAAAGTACATTTAGCATTTTCCTGATGTTATATAGTGTTTATAATCCTCCATTTGGTGACTAATTTGTAAGATTTAGTAATCAGTACTGCTACAGAAAAGAATGCATTTTTGAAAGTCACACTTCTCACTTTGCATGGTAACAATTAAATGAAATTGCATATTTACTCCTTTGAATTAGAAACTTGATACTTAATTAACATGCAAGTAAGTAGACATCTGCTCATAAGTTGGTTTTTATATTTGGATTCAGTGGAATAGGAGTTTAATTCCATGTCATCAAGGGCATTAACTTTGAAGTAGTGTAATGTGATCTAGTTCATATTTTTCCCAGGAACAGGCCTATTAATCGCACAGCTTATAAAAGATTTCCTATACATTAGCAGTAATCCAAATTGTTAAAATACAAAGTTAATTTTTTTGCTCAGGAATCTGTGTTGATTTGTGGTACTTTGAAAAGGCTGATAGCGGATTTTTGTCTGTTTTACAGAGGTGGGAGGTAGAAAAAATTAATTTTGTGTCCGTGTTTTAGGTGTAGTACTTATTCCTAATAAGAATCACCGTAATACAATTAAAATATTTTTGAGTCCATTTTACCTAAAGCTGGTCAGTCACTGGAGAGTTCTTGTGTCTCTTCTCTGTATCTGTTTTTCACTGGACCACTCATTTTTTCAATTGACTTGTATTTGGAAAAGCAATCTCCTTGCTTCCACTGTGACTATTAGAAGTAATGTAATAGTCAGTCATGTTAGTTTAAGACTGCAGACATCTGTCCAAGAAGTTTGGCATCCAAGCATGGGCAGTTYCTCAGCGCTTTCTGTAGAGGACACTTAGCAGTTGCTTCCAGATTGTGCAGGCATCTGGGTTGTAAACCTCTGCCGTTGCGCCATACGACACTCCTGGCTGTACGGGGTTGGAGCAAGTTTCAAGGGTTCGGTCTGATAATGATGCGCTCTCGTGTCCATTTCCACAGGGAAGAAGTATGTCACATTCTTTACACAAGGTCCAAACCACCTTTTTGAGAAACGCGTCTTCTGAAAGTTTGTCTGTGTACATAGTTCATGTCCTACAGTTCTCTCAAAGAGGCCTGAGAAAAGTAGCAGCCTTTGGCACTCTGTAAAACCCCACGTTTGGCGATTGTCTCTGTCGTATTATTGACTCAGTCTCTTGACTAGCACCAAAGACAACATCTGTTTGAACTTTGAAAAGCTGGAATAATCCTGAAAATTTTCTGCATTTGGCAGTTGACCGCAGTCTATACAGAGTGCTCTTTGAAGGCTGAGCCTATTCTAATGTATGGATTTTTAAAGTAAAAAGTGTTTTCATTTTCATCTTCTGCACTGAAAAAACTTAAATATGGTCCAGTGTAGAAAAACAGGTGTGCAAGGAATTATTTTAGCAATATCTGAGAGAGCCAACTAAGGCAAGCAGTTCAGTATGGCATAATTAGGTTTTCTTCTGTTTACAATTTCAGAAGAGGTTGAAGGAAATTTAGAGGAAAATGTATTTCAAAAGGAGAATAGTTGCATTAATTTTTCTTGGTACTTGAGGTAGAATGTAAAAATGATCTATCTTTTGGTTTGGGGATATAAGGATAAAAAGTATATTGTAGGAACATGTTGTTTTCATTTTGTAAATTCTCTTAGGTGTTAATCAGAAATTCTGTTTTAGGTATTTCAAAAAGACGAAGAGTAACAGATGAACGGGAGCTGCGTGTTCCTCTCGAATATGGGTAGGTTATGTATATACTTGATACTCCTTAAAGAGAGATAATATCTTCAAAAGTCAATTGGTAAAGAAATGACAGTTTAAAAGTCTTTGAATAATTGAATAATAAGGAAAGGGCTTCAGTAATTTAGATTTCCAGCTCACAGTGACTGTGGATCGCTTTAGAAGTGTCAGCATATTTCATGTGTTGATTTTTGTGCATCAAATTTGCTCTTTTGCAAACCTGTGTCTTAGCAGTTTTGCCACTGGAAATTAATTCTGATGGTTAGATGTGAGCCAGTATAGACTCCAAATAACTCCCTGAAATACAGTTCAAAGCCATTTAAAATCTGGTAATATGTAAGTAGCTTGATACAAATAAATCCATATATAGTCAGATTTCGGACAATCTTCATAATAACAGTTTCTGGTTTTGCCTATTTGATTTATGATACTCTTGTCACAGATACATGCCTTTTAGATATATGCCTTTTTCCTTTTATGTAAAAATCTTAAATTGACATTAATTACTTGTTTTTTTAAAAAGCGTATTGTTGTATGCAACTATTTCATATTACTCTAGCTGGCAAAGAGAAACCCGAATAAGAAACTTCGGTGGTCGTCTTCAAGGAGAAGTAGCATATTTTGCTCCTTGTGGAAAGAAGCTGAGACAGTATCCTGAAGTAGTAAAGGTACATTCCTTTTTTTAACTTCTGTTAAAAATGTTCTAATGCTACTAAGCATGCTTGCAATTAAAAAATGCCATTTTTTTCCCTCCAATAAAGATACTTATTTCAAAATACCCTGTGATGTGAGGCGTAATGTATCTCAGTCTGTTACTGATTTTAAATGCATATCCCTTTGATAGAATATGCAAAACATTACACTCGCAAAGTTAGCTGTACATCAAAGCTGGGTTGTAATTATTTACAAGCTGAAGTGGAAAAATATGTGATTTTTTCAGTATCTCAGCAGAAATGGAATAATGGATATCTCAAGGGACAATTTCAGCTTCAGTGCAAAAATAGGAGTGGGTGACTTCTATGAAGCCAGAGATGGACCGCAGGTATCCGCTTTTTAAAAAGTAAAGTCTTTGATCCAAGGAACATTAACTTAAATTTAGGTGAAGTAATTTTTGCTACAATCTGAAGCATTGCCTGTTTTTAGCTAATTCTTTCTAAAACTTGTGCATATTTCTTAATAGTATAGTTATATTGAGATGCTGAGGGCTTGATCCTGGGCAGTGTTGAAGACCGCTCCTCTCAGTGACTTTATTAGGAGGTTGCAGGCGTTCGTCATGCCTTATGATCAGCTCTGACCCTGGATTTGTCTAGTACGAAAGAACTGTGAGCTACATATTTTATCTTAGTCAGTGTTAGATATTTCTGACTAAAACTCTATTTTTTCCTTTACTGTATAAACCTAATATTGATAGTAATTTATGTGTATGCGTTAAATCACACTCTCTTCATGTGTTCATGTGCATAATATATATAAAATACGTGTTCAAATACAAGCTTTTCCTGTATCGAGAATACCGTCTGAGCTTCCTGAAGCAATAAGATTTGTACGGGAAGGAATGCTGAGTTACACCAGTTATGCTTTACAGTGGTAGAACTGTTAGACTTTGTGTAGATAAACCACACAAGGATAAGTAAAATTAGAATTTTAAGAAAATTAATATTATGTTTGTGCCATACTGTGCTACTGTATTTTGGTCATGTTGCCATTTCTTCAGGATGTGCACAAAAGTGTTTGCATTCTTGTCAGTGAATATATTTGCTTCTTTAAAAGTTAAGTATCCTGAATATGTTGCTACAGGAACGTGGACAGACATCACGCTCTCAGCAATCTTGCATTCAGGCTCTAGTTAAGCCTTATGTCCTTGTGATACCCTGTAGAAATACGTAAGGTTTACATAATATAAATTTGAAAGCAGTAAAGACTGAGTTCATAGTAAGCAGCTACTTCTAGGTGGTGCTTCCCGATTCCTGGCTTACAGGGTAAAACATTGCTAAACCCTCTTCATGTTTGGCCTTCATAAACCAATTATAAGTTCATGTAGTTGTGAACTTAATTATGTACCTGAATGACTTCATCGAAATAATTCCTTATACTGTGAACATAATGTAATGTCAGGGTATCTGCTCTCTTCTTACCCTGTTGCCTTGTCTGTGTCTACTGTCCATGTTGCTTCATTAGTCTTGTCCCCTTCTCTAGTTCTCTCTTTCTTCTCCCTTTAATTCATGAGACGATTTGCAGATTTTGCCCTTCTTTGATACTATAAAACTTCAGAATGAAGGCATTGGGAAGGGCAGGTTTTCATAGGCAAGATTGCCAATATGAATATTAAGTTGCTGTACATCTCACTGTAGTTTCTACTTGTATAGTTTGTGGTAGGTTCCATTGAGATTTGGTTAGATAAAGGATAAGTTTTCTTGTGTGTGTGTGTGGGGGAAAGGGACTAAGGGCAGCTGTTTCAAATGTGCTAAAATGTATTTACATTTTATGTATCAGATTTTGAATGAGAAGTTTATAATGTAAACAGTTGAGCTACACTCAGGCAGATAATACGCACTTAGTAAAACAGTATGTGATCCTGATACTTCGTGAAGAGAATTCGCACGTTTTTTACTGAAATCTTTTAAATTGTCCAGCTTCAAAACAATATGTGATAATCATATCTTCATGGATGTCTGGAGGTAATTCCAGGAATTTTATTTCTGCTTGTGTTGTAATTTCGATTATTCTGTATAGCCTTTCATGGTTACTCTTCCCTTTCTTCATTATATATTTCTGTCATCTTTTGAGACATGCAGCATGCATCCAAAGTGATTGGGTAAGTTTCACAAAGCTCAAAGATGGAACAAGATGCGAAGAAAATTACCTAAGGGCTAAAACAGTTATATTGAAGAATTATCTATAGCAAGCCAAAAATACATGGATTACCTGCTTCTGATAGTGCCCGTGTTTCTCCTGGTACATAAGCAAACAGATATTATGGGTTATTCAAAGCAGCGATTAACTGCTTTAACAGAGAAGCATATCTGGCAGAAGTGGGCCTTGAAATAGTAGGGTTAGAGGAATGTTTGAAGTTTGGCAAATGTGGAAATTCAGTGACAGGACCTGGAGGCTTTAAACTGCTGTGGTTTAGAAAGATCAGTGTGAATGTGATTTAGGGTGATGGAGAGGGCACGGGTCCTTGTGCGTTTGAGTAATACGGATAGGAGTACTGCGTCAAGTAGTAGGCGCAAGAGAGTGTTGTGGAGTGATACTGAGCTGTGACCTAAGATTGCATCTTGCTGGCTTTGATTAATATATAACAGCATGAGCATCCGTCACAGAATCATAGAGTGGTTGAGGTTGGAAGGGACCTCTGGAGGTGACCTTGTCCAAACCCCCCTGCTCAAGAAGGGTCACCTAGAGCCAGCTACCCAGGACCATGTCCAGACAGCTGTCGAAAATCTCTAAGGTGGGAGACTCCACAACCTCCCTGGGCCGCCTGTTCCAGTTCTCAGTCACCGTCACGGTGACAAAGCGTTTCCTGATGTTCAGCGGGAACCTCCTGTGTATCAGTCTGTGCCCGTTGCCTYTCACCCTGTCACAGGCACCTCTGAAAAGAGCCTGGCTCCGTCCTCTTTGCACCCTCCCTTCAGGTATTTGTACACGTTGATGAGATCCCCCCGAGCCTTCTCTTCTCCAGGCTGAACAGTCCCAGCTCTCTCTGCCATTCCCTTTGCAGGGTCATTATGTAGTTAGAGAAAACTTGACTCTTCATGTGGCTCCATTCAGATCCATTTTAGCTGAAGATGAAATATCAGTAAGGGCAAAAGACAGACTTTTTAACCTGGATATAGCACGCTCGCAGTAATTGTCAAGTCATGCACTTTTTCCCCCAATAAGATTTTGCATAAAGCTGTGAAAATGTTGTTTGTGTGTTTTTTTCCAATGAGTCTGAATGCTTGCCTAGGAAGGCAGCTGAATTCAAGAACAGGAAAGGAGGAAAGTGCTTAAAGTACTTTTTGCCATGTCCTTAGTGTGAAGTAACTCCTATGTACATGAGTCTTTCTCAGAGTATCTGATTATGGTGCTGCCTCAGAACAAATACAGTGCATCTTTATAAGGTGTGAGGACTACCTCTTTTAATCCAATTCTTAAGCTTTCTGTTGTTTACTTAAGAGACTTATTCTGTGAAAAGTATTTAGAAGTCTAAAATGTTTATTACAGACACAATAGAAATATCATACAGAACAGCCAACTATAAAATCAGCTGTCATATGCATTTGTAATGTAGTAGTAATTATTTGCTTCCTTTTCTAGAAACTGGAATTTAAAATGTTTGTCCTATTCTGAATTCTGCAATTCAGTTTAGAAAACTTTGTTGTTAACTTTTTCTCACAAAGCTAAACTGAAATTAATGAGAATGTCTGCTTCTTGCAAAATGCCTATGGTTTTGTTTATTATTAGTTTGGTTAGCAGGCCTTGACCTTGATTCTGCTTCCACGCATAGTTATCTGGTGCCTTTTTGGCAAATGTCGTGATTACAGTAAAGTATATGCCTGAAGGTGAGATACTGAATTAAGTTCTTATTTTGATTAGCTTCAACAATAAACCACAACGTTTCACAGTGTTATTCCTGTTTTTTCTCTAATGTTTGTGTAGAGAAGCTTAGATTTTATGGAAGCCTCCGATTCTCCTGTGTTGGGGCATAACACCCATATTTTTTCTTTGGAATATTGAAAATCCACAGAATATCTGATTGTACATTTTTTTAATAGAAATGTATATTTTGGGTCAGATTTTAAAAGATACTGAGCACAAAATATAGATGGTCAATTAACTCCTGCTTAACCTGAATGGATCTGTTCTGGACTATTTTTGTCTTGTCCTCTCTTACACCTGTGGAAACTTGTTGCATCTACCGTGTCCTTTGGCAGGACATTAAAAAATCTTCTCTACATTCCTTGAAATGCCAGCTCCTTTTCCTTATTCAACCTTTTACTAGCTTCATTTGATGGCCTCTGGTTTCTCTTTTGGGAGGCATTAGGAAAATGTAATATACATCCATAGTCTCTGTGGCACAATTGATCTCGTAGACCTCTATCTATCTTTCTGCATATTTGTTATCATTAGTATCATTAACCATAGAAAATACAAACATGGAGCAAGAGCAGGATCTAAGGTACTCCTTGAATTATGTCTGCTTCTCCTCCTTTTCTTTGAATTCTATTTTGCACTTTTTTGTGTCCTCTGGCACTTGCAGTTTACGTGATAATATTTCCTAGGTTGGAGGTTGGCGTAGGAGATAAGTACAGTATTAAATCTAGCTTACATTGCTCAACAAACTGAACCTGTGATAAAGTGTAAGTCAGGTACTAGACAGTGAAATGAAAGTGTACACCTAAGTAGTATGCTTAAAGATAGAAAATTAATTACCTTCTGTTGAAGTGGTAGAGGTAACTATTTTGGATTAAAAAGTCCTTAGTGATGACGCATTGTACACATAGTGGTATGGTCATGATTCTGAACAGCTTGTTTTTAGGAACACAGCTAATAACAAAGCCCTTTAGGATGTCTGTAAACTAAGTGTGAGATGTATTCTTGGGATGGTTTTAACTGAGAGTGATTCAGACTTCAAAAAAAGGTATCTTTGCAGATACTGATAGCTCCCTTGGAATCTGAATGTTTCATTAGCAAAATGCCGTTTCTTTTGTTGAATCTTATCTTAAACATTTGTAATTACGAAGAATGACCAGGAAAAAAAAAGATAAATTGTCAGAATAAGCAAATAAAAATGTATTTTATGGTATGGCAAATTTGATTTCAGTATTTATGTACATATAAATGTGAAAACTTTGGTAATGCAAATGTATTTTTTCTGAATAGATATTTAATTAATGCGTTTTATAAATTACCAACTTTCATTCTTGCTTTAGCAGACATTTTCAAAATCTCTTACAAACCTTTTTAAGGCAAAGTATGGAGTAGCCTCGAAGAATAGTTAGCTTCCTTTTTTTTTTTTCCCCCCACATTTTTCAAAAACTTGGGAAAATGGTAGAAGATGTTACAATTTTGAAATAGTCATGTTCAGTCAAACAGGATCAGATAGACTGTGCTCCTGTTCTGCTCAGCAGACACAATAAACTCTACTTTTTATCAGTTAAAGTAAAGCTATTTCTACGTGAGGACTAACTTGGGTATTTGTATTAACAAATTATTTCAGTATTTGTCTTTGAGATTCCACAAAAACCCAGTAGTAATAGTGAAAGAAAGGGTTGAATGTATTGCAGCATACTTTGTTTAGTTAGAGAATATAGTTAACATAACTTCTAGTTCAGATAGATGGATTCTTAAAAGTTATAGACTTTTGATTGATTCAAGTTGATGCAGAAATTGATTTTCTTGCAGTGGATGAGGGGAGAACTAAATTGTACTAAATAAAACTTGAAGATTAAAATGAGTCTGTGTTTTTTTCAACTCAGTTGTTGACATCTACAACACTCCAGAAAGCAATGTTTGAAAATACACTACTGCCTTTGCTTGTTATGTATGTCAAAAATTCTGTAAACACTAACAGTTGGAAGAGAGTGACTAGTTTGACACATTTTTTCATTCACGTTGAGCAGTGGATTATGTGAAGCAGAGTTGTTTTTGAGTTTACGTAATAAGGAAGAATCTATTTCGCCTTTTAGAAAGGGTTGAGCAATAAGCGGCTTGGTCAGAAATAATTAAAAATAACACAGTAGTGGCATACCTGCTAGCTAATAACTGTGTGTGTCACTGAATAGTCTTCAAGATCTTGTATAGTAGTACAATTTACAAAATTTTGTAATGATAATCTCTCAATATATGGCTTCTGTGCATCATCAAAACATTGTACTACCCAAATAGTACATCACAGCTCTTGCATATTTTATATACAGAACTTATTTGGGGGGAAAAAAAAAAATTATTGCTGTTCATGTTCACAAGTGTCTTAGATTTATTTTTCCTTTTTTTAATCTGTGTTTACAATACCTGTCTGTGAAATGTGTCAATTAAAAGGGTGTGCAGTGGTGTCTTCTGAAGGAAGAGGAAGTCTTTCCCCGTATCAGAGCTATGGAAGGGCGTAGAGGACGACCACCCAATCCAGACAGACAGCACTCTAGAGAGGAGTCAAGAATGAGACGACGCAAAGGCCGACCTCCAAACGTTGGTAGCACTGAATTTCTAGACAGCACTGACGCAAAGCTTTTAAGAAAGCTCCAGGCTCAAGGTAAGAAGTACGTTACTGTTTTCACAGACGGAGGGTATCAGTATATAGAGAGAATGTTTTTTCTAAAGAGGAGTGATGTGTTTCTCCAGGATATTAGTATACAACATTTTATTTTGGAAATTAGTCACGTGCTTTTATTGAAGCCTTTTTCTTTTTCAAGATCAGTAAATGTATATATGATTCAAAGGAAGAAGTGTGTGTGTAAATGCATGTCTTAAGAGCTTACTCTATAGTTACTTTATTTAGATTTATAAAATTTAAAAAAGCAGACATCCAATAATCTGGTTACCACTGATATATTTTTTTTAAATTGGCAAAAATTAACATCTTTGTTTTCCTCTGTATCAGCTCAAACAACAGTGGACCTAGAAATTGAAATTGAGAACCACTGAAGTTAGCATTTCTGTGAAGCTTTTGGCTGTTCCCAGGGAAAATATTTTTCTTGTGAAATCCCTGATAGTGACAAGATTTAAATGCCCTTAAGGTTGAATAGGAGCTATAATAAGTAGTACCAATGTTGACAGTAGAACTTTCATGATATCAAGTACTATGATATATCAAAAGCATGAGGGCCTGGTTTTAAATAAACATCAGGTACATGACTTTTGAATTTCAATTCTTTAGTCCATAACTGTGTCATATTTTCTGAATGCATCTAATCCAATACGAAAAGTTCTGACAGTCCAGGAGTCAGGATGTTTGTTTTAACTTAAGACTTAACTGTTCTTTCACGTGCTGATTGTGGACATGTTTGGGTAGTTACCTTATATTTTGCATAACGTCCTTGCTAACAGTACGTGTGCCTTTAACATCTGCCTTGGTGCAATTCTTTGCATCTTTTTCCCTTGTTGCCTGCAAAGAGTACCGTTCTGTATAGATATATTTAAGGCATGCAATGGTAATTTCTTTGGACATGCAGACAGAGAAAAGGCAGTTTCAGAAATACCTTAATATGTGGTATATCTTGTAGTGTTGCACAGCTATTTTATCTGTGTGTTAAGGTCACCACCACCTTTTGTTCAGCCTGAGAATTAGGAAACTGTGTCAACTGCTGAAGCATTGTAGCATTTACGAGGCTGTGTATTTATTGTTGAGGCACAGTAACTGATTCCAGAAGTCTTTTCTTCTCAGTGCAAAAAGATAAGCCCTAGTCACCAAGCCATTTTGCTTCACTTTATCTTTCCTTTCCCTATATTGGTCACTGTAAGGGGTGGGGGAGAGGCATTTAGGAGCACTCTCCCATGTCTATTTTCCCACCACACAGTGTAGCATTTAATAAAATGAACAAAACCACATAGTCTATATATACAAGAAAATTCAGAATGTATAATATTTGATGTTACATATGTTCGTATCTACCTTGCTGCTTTTTTCCCCGTGAGAATGTAAGAAATGTCTCAGTGGCTCAGTCCAGGAGTTCATCTAGTGCAGAGCTGTGTCTCCAGTAGTGGCTATAGGAGATGCTGCTTGGAGAAAGCATGTGAACCTGATCACTTCTTGGTCCATTTATTTCCTCATACATGCACTGTGGCATCCTGAGGTATTTTATGAGTGATGTTGTAGAGCACATTTTTTTTTGCTCCATTTATTTGCCGTTTATGGAACTGTTGCCCATGAATTAGCCTGTTCTTTGTTTTTTAACCTCCTGACAATGTTTGCTCTACCAGCCTCCTGTGGCAACAAGTTCCAGAAGTCTGCTAACTGCTGGACTATTTTCACTTTTAAAAAATGATCTTCTGTTACTGTCAGTGGGTGTTCCCTAGTTCCATTATTGCGGGGTTTGGAGGATAACAATTCTCCAGTTTGTGCTATCCACCACCTTCATGATTTTGCAGACCTTGGTCCTCTCTGTCCTTAGTCTTCTCCTCTCCAAACTGAAGAGCCCAAGTATTTTTAGTCTTTTTCTCAGAAGGTAGTTGTTCCATCCCTTTGATCCTCTTATGTGTCCTCTATTTCAGTATGTCTTTTCTAGGTGTATTACCTTACATTTATCTATGATGAAGTTCCTCTGCTACCTTTGCCCACTGTTTTGCAGGGCTCTTCCAGAGTTCCTTGTTGTTAGCACAGCCTTGGATTTTCCAGAATGCTTAATATCATCTTCACATTTTGGGATTTAACTTTGCAGTCCCTTTTACAGGTTTCATTGATGAAAAAAGATATTAAGTAAAGCTGGCTCTAATATTAATTTGTGAAGAAACCCTCTACTAACTCTTCTTCATCACAGAAGGTGACTGCTGATCTCTCTGCCCTTCGCCTGCTATCATTTAAAAAGCTTTCAATCTGAAGCTTTCCTTCAGTGACATAATAGCATAGTTGTTTTAATAATGTTTGACTGAAAACCTTTAAGTTTTTGAAAATCCGAATATGTTATGTCTGTTAGATTTGCTTTATCTCCCTGTTACTAACACTCTCATTGAAATCTGAAATTAGGCGGATTTTCTCTTTGTAGAAGCCATGCTGACTGTCTGAACTGATGGTGTTTTATAATGTACTCAGTAAATATGTATAAGACATAATACGTATAATAAGACTCTGCCACCTCAACAGGAAAGGAAAATCAGACTAACTGATCTGCAGTTCCCAAGACTTCTGCTAGAGCCCTTTTTTTTTTCTTGATGAGAATTGCCAATCCTATGACACGGTGGCTGTTGTTAATAATATGGTAAACACCCTGTCATGGTTTAACCTTAGCCAGCAACTAAACACCACGCAGCCGCTCTCTCACTCCCCCCACCTCCAGTGGGATGGGGGAGAGAATTGGGAGAGTAAAAGTAAAAAAACTCGTGGGTTGAGATAAGAACAGTTTAATAATTGAAATAAATAATAACAACAACAATAATAGAAGAAGAATATACAAAGCAGGTGATGCACGATACAGTTGCTCACCACCCGCCGACCGATGCCCAGCCAGTCCCTGAGCAGCGATTGCCGCCCCCTGGCCAACTCCCCCTCATTTTATATACTGAGCATGACATCATATGGTATGAAATACCCCTTTGGCCACTTTGGGTCAGCTGTCCTGGCTGTGCTCCCTCCCAGCTTCTTGTGCACCTCCTCGCTGGCAGAGCATGGGAAGCTGAAAAGTCCTTGACTAGCGTAAACACTGCTTAGCAACAACTAAGACATAAATATGTTGTCAACATTATTCTCATACTAAATCCAGAAGACAGCACTATACCAGCTACTAGGAAGAAAATTAACTCTATCTTTCCTGGCTGAAACCAGGACACACCCAGACCAATTTCTCTATGATTTCATGTTAGCGTTTCTTCAGATTTTTCAGCTTATTCTGTCCTGTCCTGGTGATCTGTTAACATCTCACTTTCCGTCTTGATTTAATACTACTTTTATATTTACTTCAAATTCATCTAGCTCTTCTGACCTGCTGTGCATGATGCACTGAGTAGGGGCATCTACCCAGCATCTTCAGCAGTAGAGACTGGCACAAGGAATTCGGTAACCTTTTTTCTGAAGGTTCTATTTTCTATCCTGTTCATCGTTAGGTCCCACTGATTGCATTTCTGGCTTGCTGTTGTGATGTATGTAAAGATCTTTTACTGTCTGCTCAGGCATCCTTTGCAAGGTGCTCTTCAAATTCTTTTTTAGCCTTTCTAACTCACTCTCTTAAGTTTGGCGTGTCAGAGGCTTTCCTGTTCTTACTTGAACAAGCTTTTCATTTTTTACATGCTCACTATTTTCCGATGATGGCCTCCTTTTCTGAAGAGCCACATATGGACTACCTTTTTCCTTTTTTAAATGTGGCTCAGTGTTTACCTGGACAAGTATACTTTTTTTTAACTGCTTCTAGGTTGCTCACTTGAAGTATGCGTGCTTGAAGGCTGCTTTTGTACAGCTTGTTTTAGGGTTCTACCAAATGGACTACATAGATGTCTCTTCATTCATTGCTTTTATGCTATGTGACTTGATGCTGCACTTTGCATAGAAAACTGGTCTTCTGCCTGTACATCTCATTGTGATATTCCTGTAGCTTTGGTACCTGGCAACACCACGTATTATTAATTATTCTTCTACTGTGTCCTTGAGATGTCCGTTACATCTGGATTGTCATTTGATATCAAGAATTCTAGTTTCTCTAATTTCTTTTGAGATTTCTTGGCTTGATTTAGAAGCCCTTAAATTTTGGTCAATACAGCACATACTGGTTGAATGGAAATTTAGGTGGTCTGATTTGTCGTCCCTGTTTTTTGCAGTATAAGTGTTTGTTTCCCATCTGTCCTTTTCAAACACAAGCTGAACATTAACTACATCCTCCTCATGGATTGTGTCAATTCAGACTGAGCGGTCCTCTGCATCTGTTGGCCTTTCCATATAGTTAATAGTTTTAAGTTCTCCTCTAGAATGTAAATTCTAATTTCCAGCTACTGGTTCTGTTTCGATTAAGGTGTAACTTCTCCTTCTGTATGGCTTCCCCTTGGCCTTGAAGGTTTCCTTGTTGTCGTGTACCTATTTACACTACCCTTGCTATTTACAGCATCATTTCATCTATACATGGATTTTCCATATGTCTGCTTGCGTTTTGGTCATTGCACAAGAAGCTAACAGTATTTTGGAGGATGCTATGAAAGAGGTCCTGGACCTTGGTCCTTTGAATAGCAAGCTGAATTCAACCTCCAGAAAATCCTTCCTACAGCTGTCTTACATCAGTGTGTCCATGCACAATTCATCCAAATTTCAGAAATATTCTCACTTAAAGTAGTAGAATGCTTCAGGAAGTTACTAATTAGCAGAGGAGTGGCTGGCTCTAGGTAGCCATAGTAGTGTGACCCAGATGAGTGTGCTCTTTACTGCATTGTTAAAAAAGGATTAGATAATTACATGAGGTGACTTATAAGGAAAACAGTAATTCCATGCTTTCTGAATAAAATGTTGATTTAGTATTCTGAGACAAATGTTTTCTGCCTTAAAAAGAAAGAAATCAGTTTTTAAATGAAGCAACATTATTGGCCTGATGCTATCACTTAATAGATATTTCTTCCTCCGAAAATAGTATTTTCTTTCATGTAGTAAGTATCCGTGTTCATTTGCGCTGTTGATGTAGTTACTGATACATGAGATACCACTAAAGGTAGTTGATAGTGAAATGTTGTCAAGATAAATGTGTGCAAAACAAATCCACTGTTTTCTCTATCTTTACCTCATGCGAACGTCTGGAATATGAGCTATATCTTTGTTGTTGGACAGCACTGTTTTTATGAACTTAATATTTTCTTTTTGTAACAGAAATAGCTAGGCAAGCAGCACAAATAAAGCTACTGAGAAAACTCCAGAAGCAGGAACAAGCTCGAGCAGCCAAAGAAGCAAAAAAACAGCAAGGTAAGTATTACTTGTGAAAGTTTTTGTATGCGAGCAGATTATTTTGAAAAGTATTAATGAAAAGTTACCTGTCTCTTGTCATGTTCTGCCGATATGAATTTTTTGTTTGCTTTTGTTTGTTAGCTATTATGGCAGCTGAAGAAAAGCGAAAGCAAAAGGAGCAGATAAAGATAATGAAGCAGCAGGTAAACTTTATGTGATTGCTAAATAAGCTCTTTAAATTATGTTTTGAATTACTGAATTAGGGGCATTTTAATTATTTAGTAAATCATTAAGTATGTTGACTACAAAGTGAGTTTTTCAAATCTAGTTTTAAAAGAGCACACTGTGTATTATTTAAAATTCTAAAATCTATAGTTGTTGTTCATGTTGTCAGCACATCTCATTTTTGTCTGTGTTGATTTAAGCCACCCAACATATGTAATTGCTTGCCAATATCAGAAAGAAATTAAAAAACCTGCTGCTAAAGTACAGTGATGTGATCCTCCTTTATTTGGTTCTGTGAAAACAAACAGTGTTATATCTGTTTATGTAAATACTGGAATAGTGTAATTAGCTTCTTCAGTGATTCTGGCTGGCTGTCGGTGGTTTTAGGTTGTGTGTGAAGGGTTGTATCTCAGTATGTCAGTGAATTAATATATGTTTTTAAACATACAAGTATTGTTAAATACTGTCATAGCAAATACGTCCAATAAAAGTGAGCCCATGTAAACTTTACCAAATGAAAGTACTTATGGAAACAGGCTTTTAATTTTTTTAACAACTGATTTTAACAAATTAGTGAAAAATTATGTATGTTGGGAATCTGAAAATTTTTAAAAGGGAATAATTTGCATCCAAAAATATATTTGCATGGTTGGTTTTTTATATTCTTTCTGTTCAGTATGAAACTTGCTGCAGAGTTTAGAAATTAAATACTTCATCTGGTACCAGTCAAAGGACAAGTTTTTTAGCTTTCAGTGAAAAGACATTTTTTGTGTTCAGTACCATTTTTTATTGCTTTAGATTTTTACCTTCTTACAGTGGCATTGAATAAGTATATAGAACCTTCTAAAAGTATGAAAAGTTGACTTTGGTAGGCCAATTCAAGCTGTACTGCTGTTGAATTAGTATGTGTATGCATAGTACCGATAGTACATTTAATTATTTTTAAACAAGAATATCTAGATACTGTTTGAATTAACTGTTTTATGTTGAATGTTCATATTCTTATTATAGTAGTATTTATAGAAGCTTAAATTAAAGGGATATATTGAGATGGAAAGGGCGAACATTCACTATTAAAACCTTTTATTTGTGATAGAAACTTTTATTGAAACTTCCATTAAATTCTATAGATATTTGCACTTGATGCTATGTTACTGTGTAATGTAATGTGTATTTTTAGCTCTAAATAAAATTTTGAAGTTGGACATGGTAAGAGAGGATTCCAGGTTTGACTCCTACTGCATTCACTGCATTACCTTCTTGGGACATTCCATTAACTTCCTGATTTAAAATACCTCATACCTTTCATACAAGATAAAGCTGAAGTCTGTGGCAGGGAAAATGTTTCTTCAGTGGTGCAGTGTCTTCACGGTAGTCTCAAGACTGGTTTCTATTTATATTGTAGTTCAGTTGTTCTTTTTCTAAAGTTGGTTTAGTTACAATTTTTTTGAGCTCTAGTTATACCTTTTCAACCTGTTGTGTTAGGCTCTGTTGAGTAATTTTATTTTGCAGCTAAGTTGCATTCAGATCTCTATAGAAGCTTCACATCTAACATTCATATTCAGAAATTAGCAAACCAAAACATGTCTGTATTTGATTTATTTTGTTTGTGTTTTTTTTTTAATCTCAGAACAATTAATTAGGATGAAATTATAGAATCATAGAATCATTTAGGTTGGAAAGGACCTTTAAGATCATTGAGTCCAGTTGTTAAGCTGACACTGCCAAGTCCACCACTAAACCATGTCCCGAAGCACCACATCTACACATCTTTTAAATACTTCCAGGGATGGTGACTCCACCACTTCCCTGGGCAGCCTGTTCCAGTGCTTGACAGCCCTTTCGGTGAAGAAATTTTTCCTAATATCCAGTCTAAACCTGCTCTGGCACAACTTGAGGCCATTTCCTCTTGTCCTACCGCTAGTTACTTGAGAAAAGAGACCGACCCCCACCTCACTACAACCACCTTAATTGTTGTGGAGAGCGATAAGGTCTCCCCTCAGCCTCCTTTTCTGCAGGCTAAACACCCCCAGCTCCCTCAGGCACGCCTCATAAGACTTGTGCTCCAGACCCTTCACCAGCTTTGTGGCTCTTCTTTGGACACACTCCAGCACCTCAATGTCTTTGTATGTTCTCATCATCCCACCACTTAGAAATAGTACTAGAAACCCAGATCTCATTATTTTGCCTGTAAGTGGCATCCTGAGGTGTTAAAAAAGCCAATGAAAATATAAAGGCCTTTCACATCTTTGAAATCCAGATATTAAAACCTAATATATTTTTGTTTTTTTTTAAAAGTAGTTAACTGAAATTGGTATTACTACAGGCTACCTTAAATATCCCAGGAATAGATAACAATTAATCCTTGTTGGTAACTGTTTAGATATTTCCATTAAGAAAGTGCTCGGTATGGTAGACAGTGGGCTAGAAGTTGTCACTCTACCATCTATGAGTTAAACTAGGAATGGCAGAGAGAGCTGGGACTGTTCAGCCTGGAGAAGAGAAGGCTCGGGGGGATCTCATCAACGTGTACAAATACCTGAAGGGAGGGTGCAAAGAGGACGGAGCCAGGCTCTTTTCAGAGGTGCCTGTGACAGGGTGARAGGCAACGGGCACAGACTGATACACAGGAGGTTCCCGCTGAACATCAGGAAACGCTTTGTCACCGTGACGGTGACTGAGAACTGGAACAGGCGGCCCAGGGAGGYTGTGGAGTCTCCCACCTTAGAGGTTTTCGACAGCTGTCTGGACATGGTCCTGGGTAGCTGGCTCTAGGTGACCCTTCTTGAGCAGGGGGGTTTGGACAAGGTGACCTCCAGAGGTCCCTTCCAACCTCAACCGTTCTGAACTTTTGTAGATAGTGACACTTCTGAAGGCAACCTATACTTTTTAAAGAAAGGCAAATAACGCAGACTTTTTTTTTTTTTTTTAAGAGCGTTGGACTTATATCCATTTACATCACCCTATGATTATAAAGTGATTCTTACATTCTTAGGTGTGCTGGGAGCAAGAATTGCCTAATTGGCGAATACATCAAATCCAGACATGGTTTATCATCACCATATTCCTTCTTGATGTATAAACTGATAAAATTTTCATGATTCCAATATGTAGAATACTTCTTTTCTTCTCTGAGATATTTCTTTACTCTGATCTGTACTGAAAAGTTTGTTCTGTATTAACTCTACCCTTTGTGGAGTTGAGAGAGTATAGTACATACTCTCAGCTTTTGTACAGTTTTGTTTGTAAAGTGTAATGGGGGATAACAGAGACTTAAGGTCCATGCTGTGAGCTTTGCATGTTGAAAATAAAAGTTCAACACTGTATTAACAAGGCCCCTGCATTAATTTGCTGGATGAGGTAGTCTTATGCTGGACTTCTCAACAGTTTAAGGAGCTGGTAAGATTTGCCTGAAGTTTGTAAGACCTCAGTGGTCGTCTTGTATTGGAGCTCTATTCTTCAGGAAATTCTGTATGTCTTTCTCTGCTGTGATTGCTCCTTTTCTGTTGAGTGTTTTAGATTATCTTTACTTAGGGGCTTGGTTTTGGTTTTAGTTAGTTTTCAATAAAGTATATACATCACTGTGTTGTCTAGAAAGCAAAATTTTAGACTAGTCCATGTTCTAGAGTCTCAGACCAGCTCACAAGAAAACAATGTCTTCCATACAGATGGGCTTTACCCTCATTGTTGGGAAAACATCTGCTGTTCCAGAGAAGAGCATTGAGCTCCATTTCAGGCTTCTGATTTAGGCCTCCCAGCTTGCAGGGGTTTTCTGTGGTCTGGATTTTAATGTTAAAACTTTACAGCAAGTCCAGCTGAATGTACTGCAGCACTTCTCTTCATAATGGTCCTTTCCTAGTCACTGTGGCTCAAGCAGCTTTTTTGAGATAATAAAACCTCAAATAGTGCACTAAGAAATTTTTAATATGAGCTTGGGTTATTACTATTTAACAGACAAACCCCATGCAGCACAGGAAATGTGAACTAATCCCAAAGCTTGCAATGATTGCATTTCTAAATCAATGTAGTAAGACTTTATTCAGATTCTAGGGACTAATTCCTGAAAAAAAAAAAATTACAGTGTGGTTACACAGCGTCCATCTGTGGAATGCTTAGCTTGATCATTTTCTTCTTACCATGATGAAACATGCTGAAATGCCTGTGGCTGCTGTTTCGGTTACTTTTTTTTCACTCTTCAGCATGTATAAAACTCATAAAACTCATATAAACTACATATTAAGGCATCTAAAATCATCATCAATTACCTGAATGCTTTAAAAAACTGGAGAAACTGAAGTGTACTTAACTGAATGTATTATCCAGATTGCATGTGGATGACTATTACTGGCTGACAGAGTATGTGCTTTGGGTTTCACAGTACTCAAGGGGTGCTAGAACCAAGGCAGAAAATAGTGGCTTGACAGAACACCCTATTTCTTGATCAGGGAGATCACATCAAAAGATGTTTTTCATGTCATAGCTCCCATTTCCATTCATTCCTAAATAGGTCCACCGTTGTCAGCTAGAATTTGAATGCTGCTAGCTTACTTACATTGTCATTAATCTGGTCCCCTTAAAGCTGTTAAAAAAAATACTATCACAACTTAAACATGAGCACCTATGCTTAACTAAGTGTTGTTTCCTTCAGGGATATGCCAGGCGTCTCCTAATGCTAGTAAAAATTCTAAACATACATTGTTATATGGGAACAATTGACTACAATGGGTATGAGACTCGATAACAAAAAGTATATATGTATACACTTGGTCATTTTTTTAAATGTAAAAGTAAATTTACTTTCTCAATACTGATTTTTAAAAAGAAATAACTTTCTTCCCCTTGTAGGAAAAAATTAAGCGAATCCAGCAAATCAGAATGGAGAAAGAACTTCGAGCTCAGCAAATTTTAGAGGTAAAAATAATGGCTCAAATATAATATTCGTATTGCCATTTTAAAGAATGTTGTATTTTAATAGTCACACATGCCGTTAAGAATGTAACTAAATATTACAGCTCTAACAACCTGGAGTTGCAAAGGCCAGTTCAAAAACGTGTCTTAAAATACGTTTCTTAATCTATATTAATTGCGACCCAAATCTTGCAAATGTTCACTTGAGTTCCCAACTTTCTACACAAATAGTCTTGTATTTGTTACAGCATAACTATTCTTTTGTTAGAAAACAAGTTTGCAATAATAGGATGTTAAAGCAGTATTACGTTCTGCTCTGTATGAAGTGCGGTGGATTTAAAATACTAAGTTCATATATATGCTAGAATATACTGGTATACTACACTAGTTTGCTAGTATACTAGCAAAGATAGCTTGCTAGTTTTCAAGTCTTCATTCATGGAAAAATTATTGGTAATCTTTGCCATTTATATCTTACTGTTTCTGTGTATACTTACTTTCTTAGTTATAATAGCCAGGTGAAGCAATTTTGAGTGGGAATTGAAATTCTGGCTTGATTTTTAAAAAGTAAATGAATTGTGAATTGATTGATTATAAAAGCTGCATTGGGAAAGAAATATGTTGCAATGTACACGATATGTGATGTTGTTTTGAACTTTTGAAGGCATGTAACTTTATTTGTAGTCAGATTATTTTCAAGTTGTGATGGTGCTGTTGTGTGACCTGTTTTGCATGCACAGGCAAAAAAGAAAAAGAAGGAAGAAGCAGCAAATGCCAAATTATTGGAGGCCGAAAAGCGAATAAAGGTTAGTTTAGAGGAGCTCCAAAACCAAGAACTGTGTTATTGTGCATAATATACGTTGATGTATAAAAGCAGTAAATTTGGAAGAATATTCATTGATAATGAACCTGTAAATAGTTGCCATGTGAATAACATGTATACATATGTTTATACAAATACATGAAGCATACACAGAGAAGTTTGTGTATGTGTGACATAGCCACACACACGCATTCATACAATCAATATATAGAGAAACAGTAATTTCTTGTGTGCCATTACCATGAGTTTTGCTTACATGATGCTTGGTTTGCGTAACTTAAAATGCTTGTGCAGTAACATTATTCACAATATTCTTTCAAGCGCACTGTATCAAAAAACTTTGTTGCTTCTCAACAAGCGTAGTCTTTTCTAGGCTGTATGTATACAGGACTACAGAACTCTTTTACAAATGTTGGAAAATACAGTTTATATATGTACTTCTGTTACTGCTTTGGCATTCTTGGTGTATTTTAACTTGGAACTCCCAACTCAATAGACTTGCTGTCATGTATATTATGTATACTTCTCTGTGGTCAGTTTATGAGGGGCAGGGAAGTAAGAATTTAATTCAGATGTGTTGTTTTAGTGTGGCAAAAATGTGCAACTTGGTAAGCAAATTTTGATAGATATTGTAGAAACATTTTTGTTCTTTTGTTTAAGGAAAAAGAGATGCGAAGGCAGCAGGCTGTTCTTCTGAAACACCAGGTTGGTATATATTCAGTTGACCAAACAGACAGAATGCCAATTGCGAACTACTACTTAAGCTATATGGGGGGGCGGGAAATCTTCAAAATATGCCTTTTTTTAAATTTCTGGGTTTGATTCCTGCACAAATTTTCTTTCATCTTATGATTTGTTGCTTTGCTTTGGTATTGGGGTCTCTTGGGGGATTATAAAGTGGTTTTATGACTTTGTGATTTCTGTTTCATAATGTTCTGCCAACTCTTTCTACCAGGAGTTGGAGAGGCATAGACTAGATATGGTATGGGTATGTTTATTTTTGTACATCTAACACCGCATTGTGATTTGGTTGTGATATGGTTGTCATAGCAATGCATAAAATGTAGCACTGGCTGCTGTCATATTACATACTGCTGCATGGCTTTACAGCACAGTGCATTGCATACATCTGCTTGTCTTATCTGTAAAGGAAAAAAAAAAGACATGTCTTGAACATGTGTATAAATTGAACATGGCAATAAATAAATGAGGTTTTTAACCAGAAATCTATGTTACTGATGTCCCAATAGAAATTGGACTACTGTATAAAATCAGGGATTAATTAATGCAAAATTAATAGGTAGTCCCTTGGATAATTTTTGCAAGCCTTGTCCCATTCACTGGGAATGAATCCAGACATTTTAAATACAATTTGAATTAATCTATTTTAGAAGTCAGGATCATGTCTTCCTAAGTTCGTAAGGTACTGAGGAAATTAGCTTTCAGTCAGTGGTAAATACATAATGTTATAAGTATACAATGAAACAGTAGCATGTAATCCTAGCCTTACTGAATTAGATGATAAAATCCCCATAGCCTTTACTGGGGCCAAGATTTACTCCACAGCTTTTAAGGCAAAAACCCCATACTTAATGCTCTAGAATACAGCTCCTTAATGCATTTGAAGTTACTGACATAATTTGTTGAGGGACAGGCATCAGTAAATGCAAGTGTTGTTGCGTATGTATATGCGCCACCACTAGCTTCATTAAAACTGATCTAGAGCTGAGAAAATTAATCGTATTAATTTGTTGCTTGGTTAAAAAATGTTAATATTTGCAATGTTTGAAAATGACCAGTTTAACATTTCTGCTGAATTGGCTATTGAAGAAGTAAATTGCAAGTTCCGTAATAGCAGATGTAAGGTAACTGACCTGTTCCAGCCAACCATTATGCTTTTTGTTCTGCCAGCTTATGAAGGAGCATCACAACTGACCATAAGTAAATCTGTATGCTTCTTTTTTTACACTGTCTCCATGTTCATTGCTTTACCTTTTTGCTTTTGATTGTTCTTGTATTTGCTTTCTAAACCTGAACTAAAACATGCACAGACTTGGCCATTCTTGTCCTATATTTAGTATTTACTGTGACTTGTCTATTAATGCTAAATTTGTTACTCAGCTTTTTTACTGATTTGAAAATGTGGATTAGTTTTGTTCTAATCTTATCTGCTTCAATAGGAACGAGAAAGGAGAAGACAACATATGATGCTTATGAAAGCCATGGAAGCACGTAAAAAAGCGGAAGTGAGTATTAACCTGAAAGTTTGAAGTTTTCATGGTTTCGTTCTGCAGTGATCTGTAGAAGAGCAGTGTCTTTGATGTACCTCTATGTATAATTTCATTTGTATACATAGCAGCGGCAGGACAAGAAGCAATAGGCACAAACTGAAATACAGGAAATCCTGTTTAAACTTAATAAAAACTTTTTTACTTTGAGGGTGATGGTTGAACACTGGCACAGATTGCCCAGGTAGGTTGTGGAGTTGCCACCTGCTGTAGCTGATACTGCTGGGGGTGGATGATGGTGTGGACAGGATACGCATGGGGATGGGGCCTGGATGATCTCCGGAGGTCCTTTCCATCCTCAGATTCTGAGCAGGAAACCAATAATTGTGTAGTCACTTCAGAGTCCTTAGTATTTGCTGGAAAGGAAGTTTTATTTTCTCTTCTTCGTGTTGTTCATGTGTGTAAGAAGAATAAGGACTCCATCATACTGACTTGTCAGACTTGCTGAACAGGTTTTCCTCAGTACTTATCCAGGGGTAAAAATATACATCTCATTCCATTCCAGGCTTCTTAGAACTTGTGGATTTTGTAGATGATTCTAGATTTGGACCACGACGAAACCAAGCAAATAGGATTATTATGCCTTAATAATTTTATTTTTTCTCCTTCAGTAGAAAGTACTACTGCGCTACAGAAAATAGGTGCTTCATTTCTTGTTTTGTTTTACTAAAAGTATGTCAGAAATTCTGAACCAGGAGATAGAGAAGCCTAAAGTCCTAAATGCACATGTGTCATTTTGTGTACAATCATTTTACTTTGTCCATCTCTGAATCTAGTTATTTAAATTGTTTTCTTTTTTGAACACAATATAAGTGTCTCAATATAAGAAGGACATCAAGGGCATTAAGCTGATAACAAAAAGCTGGTTGATATCACTTTCCAAAATCTCAGGCTTCTTTTGATGCTGATCATCTAAACATCTAGATTTTTTTGTTCTGTTTTGTTTCTGAAAATAAGACTGTTTTCAAAATAGCTGTCCTTTCCTTACGATGAGTGATTCTTATTCTGGTGACTGCTTTCATTTATATAAATCTAGTATATCACAAAAGAACCTAATAACACTTGCTTATTATGAGGATTAATGCTAAAGATTAAATACACATTCTGTGCTATTAAATTGGTTGTTTGTTGGGCAACTGAGTTTAAACTATTCCTTTTAAAGTACTGCAAAATAGAAGTATTTTTCTAGATGCTTGACTTAGAGAGGGGAAAAAGTATTCAAGAAACACTGTTAGTCCATATCGGCACAACCTAACCCAAAATCCATCAAAATATTTTCATTGAGTTGACTAATCAGGCCTTTTAACTAGTTAAATTTTACTCTTATCCATACTATCGCATGAAAGACACTGAAGTTTCCCTGCTCTTAAGCGAATGTAACAGTGTTTTTGTAATAGAACCTGTTCTTCTAACCAGGTGAGAAATCTCAATTTCATTGCAGAAGGAAATGAGGGAAAAGTCTTTAGCTTTGCCTTGAAAAGCAGTTGTAACCACATTGCTTATGTTCATGACAGGTAGCTTGAGAAAAAGCCTCTCATACAGGAATACCGCATCCTGCTTATTCAGGTTACACTGCAGTAAATGAAATGTTACTAGCTAAAAAAAAAGCTAACTTTTTTAGCTTCATTGGTTTGAAATAATACAGTAGTTCATGTTGCGTTATAGATGCTTTAAAARTTATTTTAAAAAAGTACATGATGGAATAGCATTGATAAAACCAGAGCTGTACAGTATGATTGATTAAACTTTTATTAGACCATGATAAACTAATTTGCATCTTAATTAATCCTGAGACTGCCTTCAGTTTTAACCCTGATATTATCTTAAGGGGGACTATCAATCCTAAAACATAATTGCTCACTTTTTTTATTTTACTTTTTATATATTTCTCTATATCCTGAGACTTTTTTTATCTCTGTATCCTGAGACTTTTATAAATAAAGTACAGATAGCTAAAAGATTGAAGTAAAATAAACATCGTTATAGCATCTAGTTGTGAAAAAATTCTTAAAACTTTTCCCTTAGATATGTTCATAAATTTAAATGAAAGTGACAGACCGAAACAAAGAAAAGTTAAATAATACTTCAGTGCAAGGAAGAATTTCAGGGTTAACTCCTAAGCCGACTAGGAACGGTGCCCTCCTAGATTTCTTGTTTGTAAACAGAGATGGACTCATGGGCGAAGTAGTGGTTGGTGGCTGTCTTTAGTCACAGTGACCATGAAGTACTTGAGTTTCAAATCATTGGTGGTAGGAGAAAAACTGCTGGCAAAACTTCGACCCTGGATATGGGGAGAGCAGACTTCGGGCTGCTGAAGGAGCTAGTTAGTAACGAATCTGCTTTTGAAGGTATTGGGGTCCATGAATGCTGGTCACTTTTTGAGAACCATCTCTTAAGAGCACAGGAGCAGGCAATTCCAAAGTGTGAGAAGTCAAGCAAGTGCAGCAGAAGGCCGGCTTAGCTGAGCAGGGATCGTTTTCTAGAACTTAGGCAGAAAAGGGATGTGTATGGGCATTGGAAGCAAGGACAGGCAACGTGGGAGGACTATTGGGATGCTGTTCACCACTGTAGGGAGAAAATTTGTGTGGCCAAAGCTCGATTAGAGTTCAAACTGGCTTGTACTGTGAAGGACAACAAAAAGAGCTTTTTTAAATATGTTAACAGCAAAAAGAGGATCAGAGATAACATTGGTTTGTTACTTGATGAGATTGGTCACCTCACAAATGGGGACATAGAAGGAGCAGAGACATTTAATGCCTTCTTTGCCTTTGTCTTTAACACCGATGATGGGCCCTGGGACCCCTGGAGCCCTGTGTTGGAAGACCGTGACTAGGGGGATGATAAACTCCCAGCCGACTCTGAACATGTTGGAGACTTACTGCTCCAGCTGGGTGCGCATAAGGCTATGGGGCCTGATGGGATTCATCCCAGAGTACTGAAAGAGCTGCCTGATGTTACTGTGGGAATTCTCTCCATATTTTTCAACAGTCTTGGGAATCTGGAGAGGTCCCAGTCGACTGGAAGCTAGCAAATGTTGTCCCAGTTTTCAAGAAGGGAAGGAAGGAAGACCCTGGTAATTACAGGCCTGTCAGTCTCACTTCAGTGCCTGATAAAATTATGGAGGAGGTTATTCTGGGAGTTAGTGAAAAAACACTTGAGAGACAATGCAGTCATTGGTCATAGCCAGCACAGGTTCATGAGGGGGAAGTCCTGCTTAACCAACTTAATTTCCTTTTATGACAGGGTCACCTATCTAGTTGACCAAGGGAAGCCAGTAAATGTGGGTTTTTTTATTATTTTAGCAAAGCTTTTGATACTGTCTCTCACAGTATCCTTCTGGACAACGTGTCCAGCGTACAGCTAGACAAGTGCATAATACATTGGGTGAACAATTGGCTGACGAGTCGGGCTCAAATAGTTTTAATAAATGGGGTCGCATCAGGCTGGCGGCCAGTCACCAGTGGGGTTCCCCAAGGCTCAGTTTTAGGGCCAGTGCTCTTTAATGTTCTTATAAATTATCTGGATGCAGGAGTTGAATGTACATTAAGTAAGTTTGCTGATGATACTAAACTGGGAGGAGCTGTGGACTCCCTCGAGGGTAGAGAGGCCTTACAGAGAGATCTGGACAGACTAGAGAGCTGGGCAGTCACCAACCATATGAAATTTAACAAGAGCAAGTGTCAGATTCTCCACCTGGGTCAGGGTAATCCTAGTTATACATACAAACTGGGGGACGAGAGGCTGGGGAGCAGCCCTGTGGAAAGAGATCTGGGAGTTTGGGTTGATGGCAAATTGAATATGAGTCAGCAGTGTGCCCTGGCAGCCAGAAGGGCCAACTGTGTCCTGGGGTGCATCAAGCACAGCACAGCTAGCCGGTCGAGGGAGGTGGTTGTCCCACTCTACACTGCACTGGTGCGGCCCCACCTCGAGTCCTGTGTGCAGTTTTGGGTGTCTCAATATAAGAAGGGCATCAAACTATGAGTGTCCGGAGGAGGGCAACCAATATGGTGAAGGGTCTCGAGGACAAGACTTAGGAGGAGCAGCTGAGGTCACTGGTTTTTTCAACTTGGAGAAGAGAAGGCTGAGGGGGGACCTCATCGCAGGTTGCAGCTTCCTCAAGGGGGGCAGCGGAGGGGAGGTGCTGATCTCCTCTTTCTTGTGACCAGTGACAGGACACGAGGAAATGGAATGAAGCTGTGTCAGAGGAAGTTCAGATTGGACGTGAGGAAAAGGTTCTTCGCTGAGAGGGTGGTTGTTCACTGGAACAGGCTCCCCAGGGAAGCGGTCACGGCACCAAGCCTGTCAGGGTTCAAGGAGCGTCTGTATCACACTCCTAGTCATGTGGTTTAGTTTTAGGTGGTCCTGCAAGGAGCAGGGAGTTGGACTCAATGATCCTTATGGGTCCCTTCCAACTTGAGATACTCTATGATTAATCTTTTTTAAAAAGTTAGATCAAGTTGTTTCTGATCTTCCTAGTAGTATCCCATAATACAAACTAGAAAGGAAAATAATGGCAGTTTTGTTGATAATATTTGCATAAACTGAAATCAGGCATCTGTCTCTGACCTGTATAATTCTGGTAAGTAGTGACAGTTACAATTGTGCAAATAAAGCTGCTAAGAGCTGTATATTCTGAAGACGGCTTTTCCACAGCAGCCGTAAATAAGGGATAGATCTGCTTTCAGAAAACCAGTATGTTCCATTTTAAAAACAGTGGTGCCCTCTCCATGATCCCCACATCCTTTTTGTGGTGGAGGGCTCAAAACGAGACACTCTTCCAGATAGAGTCTTATCAGCACTGAGTAATGCTGATGAGTGCTTGGGGTATCATACCCTAAGCACCTGATCCACTGTTGGAAATCAAGATGCCAGGCTAAATGGTTGTATAGTCTGATCCAGTGCTGTAATTATATTCTTACTCTAATAGAAATAGAATAGTAAATGTTAATTGCAGCCAGTAAAAGTAATGTCTAAATACATTCATGAAACTTAGCATGGTTAAGGTTTGCATTTTTAATCATAACTGCAAATTAATATGTTGCCACTTAAATATCCCTGTGTACTTTTGTTTTCTTCTGACATAGAATGTTTCTACTTGTCAAAAACAAGTTGTAGGAAATGCCAGTTGGCTTTGAGACCTTGACATAGGTTAAAATAAAAGGCAATGAACCATTTAAAAAAATAAGTCAGGGAGTATTTTCCATTTTAAAATAAAGCTGATTTTGTGTGCTGCTTTAGTGTATTGTGATTTTCCGTACAATATGTATGCTGGTAAAGGGAGAAAAACATGAATAAGCAGCGTGCCCCTTATGAAATCATCACAGATACAAGGGCCTGCGTTGTCAATACAAAGGATGCTTACGCAGCCACAAAGCAGCGGTTGGGTAGGTGAGTAGTTCTGTACATGACTGCTTTTTTCTGCCAGTGTAAGATTACTCTAAGATGTTTGTGTCCAGCTCCGAACTCTGTCTGGCCTAAGATCCACTGAAGGCTGTAGTAGTAGAGGTCATTATCAGCTGCTCTGTGCAGTCATAGTGTTTAGCCACAGTTATCACCAGTGGTCTAGTAATACTCAGTATAGAATCAAAAGAAGGAATAAAAAGTCGTGGGGCCTGACAGAACTATACAGCAGAGTCAGCAGTTAATGCTATTCTACAAATGCAGCTGAGTCCTGACTTACAGTTACAGCCCGTACTCATTTATGCAAAATTTGGTAGCAGTAAACTGAAGAGACTAGAGTGACCTCTTAAACTGACAGAATAATGGGGAGTGATTCTGAATAATATGAATCAGCTTAGCTTCGTTTTTTAGCCCTTCTGTGTCCACAGGTGAAAAGCGCTTATAGTGTCTTCACCTTTGTATTGTATCAGGTTCTTAGGTTGTGACAAACACACACACACACACGTGTGTGTTTGTGTATATGCACACAGTTCTGTGGTCTAAAGAGGTAGCATTGATACATGGCAGATTCCATACGTGGTTTCTTACTCAATATTTTGCATTTGATATCAGTTGCACAGAGTTGTGCAAGCAGGCCAGCATATCAATGCTGGGCGTGTGACAGCAGAACCCCTGGAGTCAGAGATGAGAAAGGCAATTGGAGCTCCAAATTCAGAGTCAGTCTTAGCAGTTAGAGAGATATAGTTAGTATAGTATTTTGTGTGACATCAATGTGCAGAGGGTGTCGCAAGAGAAAAATAATAGATGCTTGGCTTCTCACTTGTCCTGCTTTTGGGTGGGACAGAGTTAATTTTCTTCCTAGTAGCTGGTATAGTGCCGTGTTTTGGATTTAGTACGAGAATAATGTTGACAACACACTGATGTTTTAGTTGTTGCTAAGTAGTGTTTACACTAGTCAAGGACTTTTCAGCTTCCCATGCTCTGCCAGGTGCACAAGAAGCTGGGAGGGAGCACAGCCAGGACAGCTGACCCAAAGTGGCCAAAGGGGTATTACATACCATATGATGTCATGCTCAGTATATAAACTGAGTTGGCTGGGGAGGGTGGTGACCGCAACTTGAGAACTGGCTGGGCATCGGTCGGCGGGTGGTGAGCAATTGCATTGTGCATCACTTATTTTGTATATTCTTTTATCATTATTATTATTATTATTATTATTTTCCCTTCCTTTTCTCTTCTGTTAAACTCTCTTGATCTCAATCCACGAATTTTACTCATTCTTTCCCCCATCCCACTGAGGGGGGAAAGTGAGCGAGCGGCTGTGTGATGTTTGGCTGCCTGCCAACACCAAACCTGTTGGTTAAACCACAACATTGCTTGATTATTCCTGTGTTCTTGTTGTACAGAATAAGATATTAATGAGTGTTCAATTTTCAGATTGCATGGTAAGTGCATGGTAATTCAAGGCCAGAAGCTATGTGTGTTAAAAAGATTGGTTGTGTTTTATAAGCTATTCACATCCGGTTTATGTATTATAGGAATTTTTAAACCATGTGTTGTCCAGAGAGGTCTTCCCAACTACTGCTTTCTTGAGTGGTCTCTGCTTTAGCAGATTCATATTGATGATACTAGTGTGTAAGCGGGGCCTTTAAAATCAGATGCCTTGCATGTATGGCAGTTCTTTACCATATTTTCACTCAGTCATGTTTCTGAAATGGTACTCCAAAGAATCTTTCAGTGTAAACATACTCAATACCATTTCCATGTGGATAGGAGAGGAAAAAGGTGAATCTTAGATTTGCTCACAAATTTGATTATTTTGTTCTATTTCTGTAGTTTCCCCCTTCCCTTTACTTGAATGTGGGTTACTTAATTGCTGTGGTAATTATTAAGGTTACATAAGTAGTGCTTTTCAAATTCTTAGATTGTTCCATTGTAAGTATAATATGTGGGTTTTATTTTCTGCCCTTTTAATTCTATTTAAGGAAAAAGAGCGGTTAAAGCAAGAGAAACGCGATGAAAAAAGATTAAATAAAGAACGTAAACTGGAACAGCGAAGATTGGAATTAGAAATGGCAAAGGAGCTAAAGAAGCCTAACGAAGATATGTGCTTAGCAGACCAGAAGGTAATAATAATAATGTAAATTTATTTTCTTGCCTCTTGTTTCTGTATTTTGCCATTGTGACAATAACTTTTTTTCTTGCAGCCACTCCCAAAGCATGCAACTTCTGGTCTAAATAATTAGATAACTATTTGAAATATATACAAATACAAGATCCTACAAACACTAAAGTAGCATATGTTTAGTTAATTAAAAGCATTTTGTTCAAAACTGGCCTGCTTCCCAAAAAGCACTTGCATGATTGCTTCAAAAAAAATTGGTTACTCTGAGTTATTTTTACAGCAGGAATATGCATCATGTCTCAGTACACAGGCACTAGATAGAGCTTTTCTCATATGTGCAACTATTCTAAGCTGTTACTCAAAAAAAATTACTCTCCCAGTCTTCTGTGTTCTTAGTTCGTGTCCTTCATGACTTGACATACCTCAGGTTCAAGCCCTCTCCATTCTAGGGAATTCCCCTCCCTATGTCCCCCAAATATTTTTACACCACCTTTTATAGTATTTTGGCTCAGAATAGAGCCTGAGAGCATCTCCTGGCCAAAAAGTAAGTATTTATTAATCTCTTGCCTCCTATAATATGTGAAAAGGTTAATGTGCTTCAGCTTTAAATTAAATTTACTGGATGGGATGTGGGGGGGCAGCTTCTCTATAGCCTTTACCTTCTAGCATTGTCATGCTGTAGGTCATGTGGAAGTATTGGCCAATTTCCCTAGCTAGTATCAAAGAAGTTTTCTTTTTAAATACACTACTGAATCTTTCATTGTTTTTCTTTACTTCTCAGCCTTTGCCAGAGTTGCCTCGCATCCCAGGCCTTGTTCTCGATGGAAGCACGTTTTCAGATTGTCTCATGGTAGTGCAGTTCCTGCGTAACTTTGGTAAAGTTCTTGGCTTTGATGTGAATGTGGATGTCCCTTCTCTGAGCATTCTTCAAGAGGGTTTGCTAAACATAGGGGACAGCATGGGAGAAGTACAAGACTTGCTTGTAAAGCTTGTCTCTGCAGCTGTTTGTGATCCAGGACTTGTTACAGGATACAAGGTAAAAAAAAAAAAGGAGAAAAAATCCATAGTAAACACCCTATATGTATGAATGGATTCTTATAACGTGTCTTTGACACCTCTCTGATTTGGATTTCCATTCTCTTTCCTAATTATGCTCTTTGCTGTCACTGTTCTAATGTTACTCAAAGACTTTCTGTGCCCTGTCAGCCTTCCCATTTTCCAGAAGTGATATATTTCTGGGCATTTTCTCTACCCTCCCCCATTTTTATTTGGACCTCTTGTAAATAGGACCATTTATTTGGACCTCAGATGGCCACTATCACATCTGTGGCCATGTCTTTTACCTCCTTTTTTTCTTCCCTTTCATTCTTACCCTCAATGTTATACTCTCAGTGTATCTTGCCATTTCTTTCTCCAAAGTCTGCGCTCTATGTTATTTCATCAAAACTCTGATTCATTCATGATTCTCTTTCTTACTATCCTTCTTTTTCAAGCCAAYGTAGCTCTTTTCTACTCTAGAACTCTACATAGCATGATTGTACAAAACAGTATTCATCAAGTTCCAGTTGGACCGTGTCTTTTTTTATTTAACTTATTTCATTACTATTAATATTATCTCTGCTCTTAAAAACTTTAGAGGTGAAGACATTCTAATTTGATACTCTATTCAAGATATACATTTGAATAGTTTTAAAGAAAAATCCTAGTTAAAGTCCTTATGTAAAAATGTAAACAAACCCACCCCACTGTTTTATAAACAATAATATAGCCTGCAGAGGAAAATAATATTTTTTAAATGTGATGGTTCGAAATGTCTTTATTCTTTTTAGGCTAAAACTATTCTTGGGGAACACTTACTGAATGTCGGTATCAATCGAGATAATGTGTCCGAGATTCTGCAGATATTCATGGAGGCTCACTGTGGGCAAACTGAGCTGACAGAGAGCTTGAAGACAAAAGCTTTTCAGGCACATACTCCTGCTCAGAAAGCATCAGTACTTGCTTTTCTTGTCAATGAGTTAGCATGCAGCAAAAGTGTAGTAAGGTAAGATTTTTTCCAAACAGGTCTGTAAAAACAAAATTACAAAAATGTTATAGTTCAAAAATACTGTATAAACTGTGTTCTGTTACAGAAGGATTCTTGATGTTCTTATAATGAAAGCTGAAATTTGCTATATTACTGCTTCTTACCTTCATGTACTTCTGATATGATGGAAGGGTAGAACTTCTCCATGTTTGGTCTGCAAGTTTGTTTTCAAAGCTTGCACCAAAATTTCTCCAGCTATTTTCAGAGTAGAAGTTGAGGTTGATTACAAAGAAATTTACTAGGTATTCTAGGGGGTAGTTTAGAAGAGTTGTATAAGGCTTCTGCAGTACTCTGTTTTCCCTTTATTCCTTTTGTTTTTAAGACCTCTTTTGTCCAAATACTTTAACTAGGGTCAGAAGCTGAGGTGACAAGCCTGATTTATCATGGTAGTAATTCAAGAAAGTTGGTACTTCATTTGTGGTCAGTAATGTATAGCATTTCATAATTTAAAAAGATCCTATGTTAAACAACATTTTTAAATCCAACAACATGCAATAAAAACTTAGGAAATGCCAGTCTTTGGAATACCTTTACCTCCATGTGCTTAGTGTGGTAAAGTCTTCTATCACCTAATTGAGTGCTGTTTTGTTTCCTGGTGAATTGTTCTGCTTTTGGTATACTGTGCTGCAAAAGTGCATCAGGGTTGTGTAAGGCAAGAATGAAAGAGATGCTTCATGTTTTTCAAAGCTGAAAAATAGCAGAAGTGGACAGTACAAGTGCTGTGCATGGACTGTGCAAGAGAGTTCATGTGTATTAATCAAACTCATCATAGTAAGAAACTTTATCTTATTGCAGATGACCAACTGGTAAGTCAGATTTATAGAAATGATCATTCAGAACTTGAGTTTCTGTATTTTCATCATAGAAACAACTATAACCTGCTAAATTGTTGAGGCTGGGATGTCTCAGAAATGGGCCTGCAGACAGTCACTGTACTGAAGCACTTTTTTTGGTTCTTCAATTTCTGCAGTGAAAAGTGAATGTTAGCTTGTAGATCACATGGATCCTAATTAGAATACCATAGAAGTACCAGTGATAACTTTATTTTCAGCACAGGGCTAGGTGCTTTGTGGCAAACACATATGTAGGCTTGACATTGAATTAGAACTATGGAAAGAAATGTCAAATTCTTTGAATGACGTGCTTCTTATGGAAAGAAAGCTTACGTGATACTGTAAATAAAGACTGCCTGACATAGGTACAGCAGTACGCTACATCAGCATTCCTAGTATTGGAATTTCCTAGCTTTAAAATTATTTATTTTGAATTTTAAACATTTCTCCAAGATAATTCTTAGAGACAAAGTACCTGTACATAAATGTCTGTCATAAAAATTAATTGTAAATTCACAATTAATTGATTATTTTGTCTTTGACAGTGAAATTGATAAAAACATTGATTATATGTCAAACTTAAGGAGAGATAAATGGATGGTTGAAGGCAAACTTCGGAAGTAAGTTTCGTTTCCTTAAATATTACAATATATTGCTTTTTTACATTTGCTCAGATATGCTGCTATAGAGGCAGTTGGTTCTAAAGGCAAAATTAGCTGATGCAATTACAGGTTTACCAAGAAGTTAGTAACTGAACTGCTTAATTAAGATGGATGTGGATTTAGAATGGTGCAGCACCAGTCTTTTACAATCTATTAAAGATGCATTAGATTCAGAGGGTTAGTGTCCCTCAGAATTGGAGCTAAGTCAAGTACATTTTGTATTCTGTGGAAGAAAGTAAAAATTTTTTTATTGGAATGTTACAGGAGCTGTCAAATCATTATTGACATTATCAAAGTTTATTTGGACCTGCCATAATTACCAATGTTCATTCTGAAAGGCGTTTTAAGAAGACACGATTTTCATACAACATTTGCCAATCAAATTTTGCTAATTTATATTATGTTATGTTAGTGTTTCCCATCTGTCAATGTTGCATTGTTACCTGTAGCTAGGGATCATATGTAGAATGCAAACGTGAAGATGTTTTTTATATTTTTATTTAAGGTAAAATTGGAACTTTTTAAGGGTTGTCAGTTTCATATCCACTGTTATCCCATTTTACAAGACAAAATTCCATACAGCAAGCATAACGTCTCCAACTACCAGGAAGCTAGAAGGCGCAAAGTTCATGAATCACAGGGGGTAAAAATACATAGCCAGAGTCTACTTTCTTTTCTTTCTTAGTCATCACTCCCTCTTACTAGGAACAGTGAATCCTTTCTTAGTCCTTGCTTTAGGTACTTGTGTTTCTAATCTTATGTCTCCCTTTTTTCCCTTTAATGTATCTCAGAAGGAAGAAGGAAAGAAGTAAAGAAGAAGGACAAGAGGGAGGTAGAGGAAAAAATTAGACCAATAAAAAGACATTCTCTACTAGTACTGCAGATCCCAGTCTGCACAGGGTTAATATATTTTATCTTTTAGGACAATCCAAATACCTTTTCCTGTCTTCATCTGTGTCCCTTCTATGGGATATAGTTTAAAAAGTGTTTCTGAAGTTCTGATGTAGCCAACTGTCCATTGGTGGACCCTTTCCTGTCCTTGTCTCCTTAGGGACTGCTTAGTCTTTCTCTCCCTCCATCAAACTGTAAGTACTTGTAGATGTAGGATCCTCCCTTTTCCTCATGATCTCTCTTCTCTTCCCTTTCAAATAGTGGGCATAATACCCTGAAGTCCCAAGCCCCTCTTCCTTTCTACAATCATTTCTCTATTTCTTGTGTTTTCTCATCATGTGTGGATTTCAGGTTCCAGTAGTGCTGTCCCTATTTTCGAGCGTAAGTATCGTGGGAGTGCTCAGAAACATTGTTCTTCTGCTTCTTTGAATTCACTGGACTTGATTCATCTCTCTCATCTTTGGTTCAAAATCTTTGGATTTTCCACTGTTTTACTGATGAACTCTAAGAAGCTTTTTAGAAGAGCCTTCTTTGATCAATTTTAAACAAAGTTTTCTTCTTTATTATGTCAGCTGGTGTTTTTCGTAAACTCTTAGAACTGTTCTGGGGCTTCTCTGAAAAGAAATCTGTCCATTTCAGTCTTCTGTTTGGTCTTTTTTTCTGCTTCCAGACTTCATTCTTATGCATGTTATCTTCCTCATCCATTTCAAAGCTCAGTCTAGTTTTTAAGCATCCCAGTCCCAAACAATTTTGCTTAGGAATATCTGGTTTCTTAACTACTTGCCCACATGGTCAGCGGATGTGTACTCTTTTCATATGCATACAGATCTTTACATGATCCTCAACACAAGCCTATCATGCATGGGAAGTGTATAGTGGTAGAATAACGGATGCTGAGGAACGGGTTTATTTCATCTCAGCCTGGTTTGCCACTGTTTGTTGTGGTAAATCTTCATACCGCTATGTCCAGACTGTCTCGAAGTATATCCAAGTGGAATGAGAAGAGATTCTACCTGTATCAGATGTTTTCACTAAGTTGTTTTTTTATGCCTACGTTCTCACTTTTATGAGATTAGGTCCTCAACTGGATATTGGGGGAGGGGGACAAAAAAAGAAAAAAAAAAAAGAAAACCTGTGTTTGTAAGATACAAAAAAGCAACATTAAAATCCCAGGTTGGAAAAAGGAATCATTGTATAAAAGCCTATAGGGATGCTTCTTCCCCCCCAAGGATATTGAACGAAATTCCTTCATAAATACAATATATATGGTTGGAAACTGAATTCTGAGCTGCCTGGACTGTTTCTACTGGGCTGATGGTCAGTGAGAGGTTGCATCTGATTCCTTCTCTATCACATTTAGATGTGAATCTTGATACTAATCACCTTTTTTGTAAAGGCACCTGTCTCATACAATCAATTCGTCTTTGTGCTTTCTGTATCACAACTATAGCCAGAAGACTGTCTCATCTGAGATGATTCAGCTGTTTTTTAACTAGATAATCATAATCTCAGTGTCTCCTTTTCCATTACATGTCTTCTCCTTGACATCTCTTTTGTAGCTTGATCAATATAAAACGCAATAAAAATGAAATATAGCTACTTGAAGGATTAGGAAATACCTATTTCTTTACAAGGCTTGAAATACTGCAGAACAAGGTTTTTCACAGCAACAGTGTTCTTTTAACATGCCAGTATTATGGCATACTCCTTGTAAATTAATTTCTTTCCAGTGAGGCCATCTCAACTGTAAACGATGATGGTAATCAAAAGTAGTGTTACATGAGGGGAGGAATTACACCCTGAGTTTGGGTAGGAGGTGGTAATGCTGATTTGGGAAACTTTCATTTTTTGAGACCCAAGCCTGAAGTGTGTTAAAAGTGCATTAAAAGTGTGATGTTTAGAATTTCTTTGTCTGGCTACTAGTTAATATTTATATGCAAAAATTATGAGGAAGGCATGAAAATTAAGTCAAAAGGTGAATTTTCCTTCTATGCTCAAGTAAACATTAGAGATTAGATTAGAGCAGGCTTAAGTCACACATCTGATTATCTGATGTGCCATCCACTCTTTTTATAGGCCAGTAGACTATAATTCTCTCAACAGTTGCAGATGTTGTTTTGATGTGTACCTGAAAGTGAGAAAGATGAGACGGTTTTCTGACTGAAGGTTTTCTTCTCTCAGTGAGCCATATGTCTAGGTAGCAGCAGGAAAATTATGCTATCTCTTGAAATACCTGAACATTTTTTAGGTTATGTTCTCATTGGTTTCTGCCTCTACGGTACTTTGGATACAGAGTGCTGCCTTCTTGTGCTTATGGTGCTATTAAAAGAGAGCATCTTTGATTCATTTCTGTCCTTATAATATGTAGTGTCATGCAGGCTTCCTTTAGTGCTTTACAGCATTATATTTCTATTTTTTGCTTTCAGCAAAAGTAGCCTTTTTTGCTTCTTGTAATTTCTTTTAGGTGTATATGAAAGAGGTGTTTGCTGGTTGTTGAACTTCCACCTGCCAGCTTTATTATTGAATTGTCTTCAAGATTATCTTAGTGTAATTTGTTTCTAAAATTATCCAGTCACGCAGCAGTCAATCCAATCATTGACTAGTGGCTTTGTTTGATAGTTAATTCCTGCATATAGGCAGGAATTTCCAGTCCAGATGAAGAGGATTTGAAGTTATCCTTGTAAAAAGGAATTTTTTTCCTAAAAAACTTAACTCAGTGGAAGTCTGAGTAGTATTGATACTCAGTAAGACTAAGGCTTTTTGCACCAGACCTGAAAATGTCACTTGCTTCCAAAATCACTGGAAGGCTTGAGAAATTTTTTTTATAAAAAACCATTTAAAATTGCTAAAACAGCTAAAAATCCATTTGTATTGAAAAAAGTGTAAAACTTCTTAAATTCTCCAGTGGATTAACCACTATAAAAAAAAAAAAAATCAAAAAACCACTAAAACAAAAAAAAAATCCAACCAACCAAACCAACAAAAAACAACCAACCAAAAAAAAACTCATACAGAAGAAAACCAAAGCCCAACTGTTTTCAAGCAAACAGAAGTCCCTTTGATTTCTTGCTAACAGTCTTTTTAAAAAGTGCTGCTACCAATTGAGCAGCGACAGCTTCATTTAAATCTGTGCTGTTGAGTACTGGCTTAGTTTATCAGCATTTTAGAAGGCTGATCTATTTGTCAGTATGCCCAGTAGCCAGTACTTCTACAACACTCATCATACTTCTAGCCACTTGCTGTATGGAATATTGTTTTGTAGGATGGGAAGAGAGAGAAGTATGACAAGGAAAAATTACGTACTGGTAATTGTGTTTGTCGTTACCGTTCTACTTTTCCCATCCTACCTTCTTCCAATCATCTCTTACAAAAATCTTTGTCTTTTCTACACATGTTTATGAATCTCTTCTAAGTCAGTTGCATTTTTGGTCTGCATTATAAGTGACTGGTTAGGCCTGGCTATTTATACCTCCTGTGATTCAGCATGTTTGCCTGCTAGCTCCCTGATAGGTGGAACTATAATTTCTGCTGTGTGGAATCTTGTCTTATAGGGTTTTTATAGAAGAAGAAGGTCTACTACAACCATAATTACTGGTATGTAAGTTTCCCTTTTCTTTCATAAAAGGAAAAATGAGAGTTTGATTGAGTAATCTCCTAGTAGTTTAGGTAGCTAAGATGTCTCAGAAAAGAAAGTATGTCCTAGAATAAAAAGATCAGCCAAAGGACTAAAGTCAAATGATATATAATAAATTAAAAATGCATAAAAATCTGAAGTGGGAAAAAAAATTTAAACCAACCTTGCTGTTGCCATGCAAATGTAAATAATTTCATACTTCCAACTGAGGATTTTTGCCCCCCCCCAAGACACAGGTATTTTATGATCATATTCTTAAATGCATAAAACAGAAGATAATGAAGTTGAAATGGTTCTTCCTTCTAATTGTCTTTCCTGACTTTTCAAAATCCCTCTTGTCTTTCATTTTTTCTAAACAGTTACACAATAAAATTCACGTGGGATAAACAGAAATTCTGTTCAGAACTGAGTAAGAGGCTTAAGGGGTTTTATGACCTGAATTTTTCTTGTTGACTAATGGCAATAAATATTGAGAAAATACAATGTCATATTGGAACAGAAGAGCTAATTTGAGTCTAAAAATGTATGATTTACTTTCAGTCACATAGGAAGAAAGGTATGTTTATGCTACAGACATACTCCATAATTTTACCCCTTCTCATGTGTTTCAAGGCTTAGAATCATTCATGCCAAGAAAACTGGCAAAAGAGATGCTACAGGAGGTGGTGACGTAGGAGAGGAACCGCACTCTTTGGAAACACCAACACCAGGCCGCAAACGCAGACGAAAGGGGGGGGACAGTGATTACGATGATGATGACGATGATGACAGTGATGATCAGGCAGATGAGGATGATGAGGATGAAGAGGACAAAGAAGATAAAAAAGGAAAGAAGGCAGAAGTTTGTGAGGATGAGGTGGGGGATTTTAAGTATAGTGAAACTTAATTAACTAATAAGTTAAAACTTGCTTTCCTTCTGTTTTTCTGCAATATGGCACTGCTTCCCCAAGATCTCACAATAAAAAGGAGGGAAGAATAACTTAACCTCCAATATTTTAAAATTTTTGGAGTAAGTTTATTTGCCAGAGTATTTTTCTCTGTTTTTGATAGCTATTGTAGTATGGGTTGGTGAGGTGGTTTGGTTTGGTTTCGGTTTGGTTCTCCCCCCTGTCCTGGTTTTGGCTGGGGTGGAATTCATTTTCTTTCTAGTAGTTGGTATAGTGCTATGTTTTGGATTTAGTGTAAGAAGAATGTTGATGACACGCTGATGTTTTTAGTTGTTGCTAGGTAGTCTACTTTCTCAAGGACTTTTCAGCTCACATGCTCTGTGAGGTGCACAAGAAGCTGGGAGGGAGCATAGCCGGGACAGCTAGGCCAGCTGGCCAATGGGGTATTCCATACCATATGATGTCATGCTCAGCATATAAGGCTGGGGGAAGAAGAAGGAAGTGGGGGACGTTCGGGGTGATGGCGCTTGTCTTCCCAAGTAACCATTACGCGTGATGGAGCCCTGCTTTCCTGGGGATGGCTCAACACCTGCCTGCCCATGGGAAGTAGTGAATGAATTCCTTGCTTTGCTTTGCTTGCGTGCGCGGCTTTTGCTTTCCCTATTAAACTGTTTTTATCTCAACCCACGAGTTTTCTCACTTTTACCCTTCCGATTCTCTCCCCTGTCCCACCCGGGGGAGAGTGAGCGAGCGGCTGCGTGGTGCTTAGTTGCCAGCTGGGCTTAAACCACGACACCCCCCCGCATACTTGTTTTGACTTAGTCTTAATTTTCCTGAAATTCTGAAAGATTGTACCAGATCCAGAGAACTGCAGCTTTGTTAGCAAATGAACATAATTGTAGTTTTCTCTTAGAGGAGAATAAAGGTCATTTATTAGTTAACAAAATAATAAAGAAGTGTAGAGTTATATTTAACGTTATCTATTATAAAGCTTGCCTGTGACCTTGCTGTGTATTTTTTTCATAACTTTTCTAGGGTAGTCACTGCCCAACTGTATTTGATCACAAGATGATAAATCACAAGATGATAAATCAATTTTACTAGTCAGTATCAGATAAGATACCGGAAGGATCACTGAAACATTTTTAGCTTGTTGAAGTGAATTGTATCTACAGTGGTCAAAAGATTTTTTTTTTAGTAGAATGCCACAGGCCTGTAAGATTCACTGTGGAACTCTAGAATTCTCTGCTGGATGAAACCTGGTAAAAGAGACAAGTAGTACCAAATACTACATTTTAGTGCACTGGGTGTTGCGCTGTTTGCCAGAAGATGATCCACTTATGTAAGGTTTTGTGGGTGCTGTGGATATGGCTGCTTGAACAATGCTTGTATATACCATGATATGTGAACTCAAATCTTTGCAAACACTCTTAACTAGAAACCCAGCTAGTTTCTTTGTGCTGTTATTCTGGATTTATTTCAAGTACTATAATGTGTATGAATTTAGGAGAATACCTCAGAGGCATAGCACGAAGTTCTTACAAATTAATGCTTCAGAATTAAAAATAAGTAATATTTAGGTATCTAATCTCACATCCACCCCTTAATCTTTTTCCCTTTAGTACAATCTCCTGTTTTGATGCACCGGGCATTTCATAGACACAAGTCCTGTAACTCCTGTAGGGAGATGAGTTTTCTGATATAACAGAAATTCCATTGCATTTATGCTGTATGTGGTATTTCAGAAGGCTTCACTCTGGTACGCTTTTACAGAGCCAAGAAATACAAGACCAGTATCTTATGGTGCAGGTGATTGTTGGAGCTCCTGGAATTTTGGTTGTCTTCTTTTGGAAACTTACTGTTATCCCCCAAAGACTTTCTTGAACTAAATTAAAACTCTCTTTATGGAAATKACTCTCATTTTTAAACTGTGTCAAGAAGAAGTGAACCATAGACTTAATTATGGGTGCATTCCTCTTAAAAAATCAGCAAGATTAATACTGGAACTTTTATAGCAGACTTGTAATTTAAAGTGGCTCTGCAAGTTCTTGTAGACATTGAAATAAAATGCAAGTGTGCACTGACCAAAGACTGATTGATAAGATTTTGACGGATTCCATTATTTCATGCATGAAAAACACCTAGAAATGAATTTGACTATCCAAAAAGCTTCATGAAACTGAGATTAAATTCTGTAATCTTAAATGCTCATGCACAAACTGAATTATTTCTTCCGGTAAAAGAATGTTCTCAGCGAACATTTGGCCATGAGCTTTCTCCTTCATGTGCATCTGGGATGGTTTGGAAAGATTCAAGATACCTCTTTTTCCAGTGAACGTTGTTCCTAGTCAAGTATATTGAACAAGCACAAAATTTGAACTCTTTTACCTGTAGGATTTGCCTCTCATTTTCTGTCACATCTTTTTACTGTAATATTAGTAAGACATCGTAGTATTATTTTATCCTGAAATAAATTTGGCGTGACAGTATATTTGGTGATTATAGGATGATGGGGACCAGACAGCAAGTGTTGAAGAACTAGAGAAGCAGATTGAAAAACTGACAAAGGTGAGAGGTCATTTGTCTTTGTTATACTACAGATTTGATCACTGGATGTCGTGAGTTAGGATGTTAACCATCATTTTCAATGTTCCAACTTAATATAAATTGAAATAAAGATCAGCTTTTGTTTCATGAAAATACGAATGATGCTGCTGTTCATGACACCTGAATTATGAGTTTACTCTAGCGGCACTAGGTGGATAGGACTCAAAAGATATTTAGAAAGCTGTTGATAATATATTCGCACATCTCAGAATAAAAAGTAATGTAACTTTTATCCGGACCTAATTGATACACTTCTGTTTGTTGATCTTGGAAGGTGATGATAAATTTTGTGTATAAGAAGCAATGGCTTTTCCGTTATACAAATGATTGCAGTTCTCATTCCCGCCTACAGTTGGCTAATTTCTGCAACTGTGTTCCAAGCCAATACAGAGAGCTGTCTTTTGCTTCAGATTTTGAAAGAAGAAACAATGGAATAGGAGGAGAAACGTAAATGAGAAAGATAGAATGCTGTAGCTAGGGGTACTCATGGCCCATGTTTTTGTTCTTTGTATTAGAAAATTCGTCATTTAAGGCTTTGTCTCTTGGTTTCTCTCATGTTCCAAATTGCAATAAATTAGCAGTCCAGAATTACACCTGACCTCCAGCAGTGTCAATTTAGGAGAGCGAGAATTGAATAAATGAGCTGAAATTCTTGTTGGCCCCCCTCAGAGAACTGTTTGTGTTTGAATACAGAATTTATTTTCAGACATTATTGTTCTCATTCTTTTATGAACCAGTTAAAATATCTCATTAGTTTCCCATCAGGAGCTGCAGTATCAGCTGTCTTCAGTGCTCTGTTCACCATTTGCTGTTATTGTATAATTGATAGGATTTCAGCTGTTCTTGTGCAATGAAGTCTTTGATCCTATTGTTCTCTGAGAGGCAGTGTTAAAAAGACAGGACCTACCATCACAAAATGTGTTTTTAAAGGAACGCTGATAAACTTCAGCTGAAGCAGGAAGTGATTGAATTGATTTTTTTTTTTTAAAGGGAGCTCTGTAAATAAAATCATCAAGGCAGCAGTTCTGAGTAGAGTATCACACAACCCGCACACAGAATCTCTAAGAGAGCCTCCTCGTGTGACCCTTGAACTTTTGTTCAGTCTGGCAGCCGGGAGATGTTTTCTGTTTTAACAAATTTTTTTCCCCCTATTGAATTATAATGCTTTCCCTTTTTTAAAACAGCAACAAAGCCAGTACAGAAAGAAGTTATTTGAAGCTTCGCACTGTTTGCGTTCAATGATGTTTGGTCAAGATCGTTACAGGCGCCGATACTGGATCCTGCCCCAGTGTGGTGGTATTTTTGTAGAAGGCATGGAAAGTGGTGAAGGTAAGAAACATAGAGGAATAATGTTACACCACCATGTTACACTTCTGTACAGCAAGGTCTTTAGGCTTCACCTTCAACCAGAGGCTAAACAGGCTACTGTCAGTAGACCTCTCTATTCATATGGTGCTCTCTGATACTCTCCTTCTGATTATGAAATATCAGTTAATGTCTTTCAAAATGAGGATTAATATTTTGGAATTTTTCAGTTGTTATAGTTCTATATGTTATGCTTTTTCATATTTACCTACATGGGATATTTTTTGGCTCTTTCTGAACTATTTCACATTTCCCTATGGCAGTGAACTCTGCATATGAAAACTAGGATGACCATAGAATGCAAAAAAATTCTTTTCATCTTCAGTTGTTATATTTTGTGCAAATACACAGACTGTTCTGTGCGTGAAGATTTGATACATGTCTGCAAAAATATGAAAACTATTTTCACACAGTGAATTACTGTGTTTTCTAATCAACAATATCATTTAGTCCCTGTATTTTACCAACTGATCTTTCTTCGAGTCCAGCAAATGCTGAAGTTATTTTACTAAAATTAAAATGTAATTTTGTGGTTGTGACAATTGTATACTAACTGTGATTGAATTTTTCACACACTTTAAATAGGATAGATGCAGAAAATATGTATTATTCTGATCTTTTGGGGGATACTAGAATTTTTAAACATAGGCCTTCATTTTGGTCACAGAAAAATCCTTTCTGATATAGATGAAGCAAAACCCCATTACTCTCACAATTTCCCCCCCAAAAAATAGCAAAAAAAAATCTCTGATACACATCAGAATTGCATGATCTCATGAGAATTGCATCATTCTAGAGAGCTATTTAATTAAAATAACTAACATTACAGCATGGTATGAAGTCTGAGCCCTGTTTTGGCCCCCAAAAGAAGCCGTAGAACTTTTCCTAAATCTAATCTTGAACTTCAAGTTATTTTTCTAAAATGGGTAGCATAAAAAATAATTTTTCTGTGTCTCCTGTTCTGCATTATTTTATGCTGTGTGTTAGGAACTGTTTTGCACATGAGTAGCTGGATACAGAAGGTAAACTGTTGTGTGCTGTACTGCTTGTATTCCTTTTGTTCACTATATTTTAATTATTATATTTTAACCAAATGAATCCCCAGTTGCTTCGGAAATTGTACATGAAGAAAATCATTGAGATACACCTACCTGTTTTAAGATAGTAAAAACAAACAAACAAACCACACGAAAGTTTTATCTAAGAACTAACTGTAGGGCAAACCCATATTTTTTAATATGGGTCTTTTCATTGTCTTAATGAAAGTTTAATCTCCCTGAATAGCAAAATGGACATGTTCTTAAGTTCTCAACTACTCCTTCTTCCCCATAGCTCTTAGTTTGCCCTGTTTCAGTAAATTCTACAGTTTATCCACTCCTAATTCCTTTATCTAAACATTGAAAATGTGAGACACACTGTTGAGTGATCTGTCCATTTAAAAAATACCTCCCCTTCCCTCTTCGTGTAGTCATTTTGGTTCTTATGCTGATACTCAAATTGCTTATATCTTGACATACGCCGTAACTGTGGACACATTTTGAAGTTTTAATGGGAGGGGATATTATTTTCTTTAATTAATTATCTTTGAAAATTATGATTTTCCAGAACAAGCGAGTAAACCTTTTGTGGATGCTCTGGCCATAAACCATAAGCAGGACCTCTGTTTATTTGCGATTGCAGTATCTGATGAAAATAATTTAAGAAGTTGGAATGTTGGATTTTCTACCTTGTTCCCCTTTTCCTGACATTTTTCTGTCCCATTTTACACTTCAAGACTTCTAGTCTAAGTTGACACATCAGTATAAGGATAGAAGAGAAATGGTTAAGAAAGACTAGGAGAGCAAAGAAGACAAAAAAAAATGTTTTTCCTTTTCATAAAAGATTTTTTTTTTTTTTTTTTTCCCACCTCATGTGTTTGAATAAGCTGGCTTTTGGCTTTTGCAATCAACTTCTGCTTGTTGTACTTTAAATTGCTTAGATGTTACGCTGTCTGGTTGCATCTGTCTGCTTAGCTGTGTGTAGAGTCCCAGTCATCATGTTCGGTGGCTCTTGAAGAAGTTTTAAACTTTCAAGAATGTTGACATTGTTTCGCGTCAAAGTTATTAATGGTTTTTGTTGAAAGAGGTAAAATGTTTAATGTTGTGTTTCAATATTTGGGGAATACTTGATTTCACAACAGGAATTTTGATCCTCCTTTTTGTAGTTGGCTGTGAGTTTAATGAAATGGTCTTTTGCAAAAATAAGCTATAAGGCTAAAACATTGTACCCTCTTGGTATAAACAGAGGAGTTTTTCGATAAAGCATGGAGAGTCTTGCAAAAAGCAAACTGCCAAAAATTTGTCCCTTTCAAAGACTTTGCACTGGCAAACTGCTTCAGACATACATATCTCAAGGGAGACTACTATAGCTATGTTAACTATGTTGAGGTTATTTTTCCTCCAGGTGTTTAGCAGGGTTTAAATCTGTGTGTGCCTTGAAGCTTGTTTTCTTCTGCAAAGTGTTCTGTAAAGTGAGAAGTGATTTCATTTAAAAAAAATGTTGAGCCAAAAATGAAGTAATTTTTTATTTAAATATGATGATAAAATTGGTCTAAATTAGTTGGTCTATTATATTTCACCTGTGTTTCTTGTACATTTTTAGGCCTTGAAGAAATTGCAAAAGAAAAAGAGAAGTTAAAAAAGGTAGAAAGCATGCATATCAAAGAAGAAGAATTTGAGACAGAAGAAAAATTACACTGTTTAAATACAACTCACTGTGAGCAAAAGGAAGATCTGAAAGAAAAGGACAACACTAATTTGTTTTTACAAAAGCCTGGGTCGTTTTCAAAACTAAGCAAACTGTTAGAGGTAGCAAAAATGCCACCTGAATCAGACATTATGTCCCCAAAACCTAATGGCAGTGCAGCAAATGGCTGCACATTGTCTTACCCAAGTAACTCAAAAAACTCCCTCTGCAGTCTTCAGCCCACTGTATCACAAAGCACCATTGAGAAGTCTGATTCTAATAATCTGTTCAGTCCTAATGCAAGCGGGACAGGAAAGTTTTACAGTTCTCCACTAGTTCCAAATGATCAGTTGTTAAAGACTCTTACTGAAAAGAGCAGACAGTGGTTCAGCCTTTTACCGAGAATACCCTGTGATGACATGTCCGTTACCCACATAGATACACCAGCTACTACAACTTCACTTACTCCTCAATCACATCCACCATCAAAGTCACCTTCACCTGTTCCATCACCTCTTCTGGGCTCAACCTCTGCACAGAGTCCAATGGGATTAAGTCCTTTTGCATTGTCACCACTGCAGGTAAATAAATGAATTTTTGAATAGTCTGAATTTGGGCAGAATTTCTGTTTAGACAAACTGTTTCACAGAAGTGCTATCATTGTATCTTCATTTCTTTATTTTTTTTTTCTGTCTCTAAATGTTAATAACTAATTCCATGTTACAGATGTTTTATAATACTAGAAATTTTTTGATAAAAAATATTAAGATAGGTAAAATTAGGTAAGCCAATGTATGATATTTTGTACGTGTATTTCAGTAATTTAATTTGGCTTTTAGGAGGTTGGCCACTGGTATTAAATGGAAAGAAAATAAATAAATAGAAACTAGTTTTCAGAAATGTGACATACCACACCCTCCCTTTAAAAACTGTTATTTTTTAAGCATTAACAGGGCCCTAATAAGGAGTATTACACATTAGTGTTACGTTCGTTTTTCTTAAACTAATCAAAGTACTGAGTAAAGGCCTCCTTTATAGTTTGATTATTGTTTGACAAATAGCATCCTAATCATAATTCAGGTTTCTTGGTAATAATAGTAGTAGTTGTGATTCCGTTAACAATATATTCTGTGTAGCAGATGAAGACTGGACTACCTATAATGGGACTTCAGTTTTGTGGATGGCCTACAGGAGTTCTTACTTCAAATGTTCCATTTTCATCTCCTTTACCTGCTCTTGGATCAGGGTTGGGATTATCAGAAGTGAATGGTAACTCATTCTTGGCATCTAGCGTTCCTGCAAGTAAAAGTGAATCACCAGCACTACAGACTGAAAAAATAGCTTCTGTCCCTTCTACAGCAGTTGAAGTAGCCAAACCAGTAGATTATCCTAACCCAAAACCTATACCAGAAGGTAAGTATAATACAAGAGTGAGATGGAACTATATGAAGGATAATTCCTACAGTGCCACTACGATGTTACAATTTATTTCTTTTTATAATTTGCCTCTTGAATTTGGCTAGATGATTTCTCTGATCTGATTGTGTGTGATCACATAAAAAAAGCCTGCAAAGTGTTTATATGCTTGTCTTGATTTAGAAATGCAGTATGGGTGGTGGAGGATTACTGATCCGGAGGACCTAAAATCTTTGCTTAAAGTGCTGCATCTCAGGGGAATAAGAGAAAAGGCCTTACAAAAGCAAATACAGAAACACATGGATTATATCACTCTGGCCTGCATCAAAAATAAGGATGGTATGTAATTGATATTTGTTACGCATGGTGTTGGTTGGGGCATGAGACCACTGGCATAGAGCTCTTTGAGATGTGTTTAGGTGCAGAGTCAGAGTAGCGGCTGGAGAAAAAAGGTAAAGGTCTCATTCTGTGTAGTTGCCTTTTCACCAGCCTTGTTCTGGAAAGTTACAGGATTGGAGAAATCCCATTTAATATAAATTGCTCTATTGGAATAAGTGTTGGTAACCTTTTTAAGCTCTTTCCATCTCTGTAACACTCTAGCTCAGCCTCTCCTTCCCCTTCTTGCCTTTAAATTGCAAGTTTGAAAACCTACAGAATTTGTTGTCCATATTGGGTATCTTAAGAGTAGTACACTTTTACAACAGTTCTTCAACATTTGACTGGAGTGACAGGTAAATCAGCTTGAATTTACTCAGAGCAGTTATAATACTAATTAAAATAATAAAAATGTGATTCTCAAATACAGTTGCAATTATTGATATCAATGAAAATGAAGATAACCAGGTAACTCGAGATGTTGTGGAAAACTGGTCAGTAGAAGAACAAGCAATGGAGATGGATCTTGCTATTCTTCAGCAGGTGGAAGATCTAGAGAGGAGAGTTGCATCAGCTAGTTTACAAGTTAAGGTAAAACAAACTTTTAGTAAAATGTCTCTTTAAAATAAGTGGTAAGAATTTAAAGTAGATAGTAGCAGTCCTTTGGTAAGTGCCTTCTTATTCCATCTCTAATTGTCTACAAATAAAACAAATCCACTGCAGCAGTATCATGGATATTTGTGTTTGAAACATTTTATTGCAGTTAAATCTTCAGCTGAAGATGCTCAGTATGGCAGTTCCTGGATAGTGTTCTTGCACAGTGTGCAGTTCCCTGCACGTTTTGTTAACCTTCTATGAATGTAAAGATTTTATTGCACATAGACTGCTTAGTTATAGTGGGGTTTGCCACAGTTCTGCCTGGTTTGGGTGATGGTTGCTGTTAATGCTTTCAGAAAAGCCTACAAGTACATTTGCTTGAGTATTGTAGAGTCATGGAGAACGTGTGATGGTTGTGAGTGTGAAAGAGTTAAGAATTCACTGGCTGTCATTACAATTTGGAACTTTTCCAAGGTGGGTGTAAGGGTATCAAACTGCATATGTTTGGTTATAGTACAGATGTAGTATTTGGGATCTAGTTTGTTCTAGGGGTGGATGTTATTTCTGTGTGACCAATTGATACTGTCTCCTGAGCCGGTTGGACAGATGGGCTTATTCTGATGTTTCGACCAATAGAACAGGATACTTCAGAAGGAGATAAGAATGCAGACTGTTGCAGAAAGGTCCCTTCAGAAAGTCTGGTAATGCTTGTATTTTTTGATTAATTGTTTTAGTTCTCTGGATATTTTGGAAACTGTGTCTACAGATGGATTACAAGTAACCAAGATCTACTGGAAACAGCGCTTCAGTTACTTAGTTTGATTCCATAAAACAGTTCCTCTGTTTACACACTAAGTTAACAGCAACCAATAAATGCACAAACCTTTCTATTAACATAGGGTTGGCTGTGTCCTGAACCTGCATCAGAGAGAGACGACTTGGTATATCGTGAACATAAGTCAATTACTAGCTTGCACAAGAAGCACGATGGAGATTGTGCTGGAGGCGGAGAAGGCAATACCAGCTCTCTAGAGCGGAAGAGTGACAACCCTCTAGATATAGCTGTAACCAGGCTTGCTGACTTGGAGCGGAACATAGAGCGAAGGTATCTGAAGAGCCCCTTAAGTACCACCATTCAGATCAAACTGGATAATGTGGGCACAGTTACTGTCCCTGCTCCTGCACCATCCATTAGTGGTGATGGTGACGGGTAGGTTATTGAGATTAACTTGAAAAATTATTGTGCTTCTTTGCTAATTGGAGCCTATTTTCTTATTGCCTGTTATCTATGTACTTTCTTGTATGTCTGTGATCCATATGGATCATGTTATTCTGCATGGTGCTTTGTAAAGATATTTTTTGTTACGTTTGTTGATAATCTTGCAAAGTTATCTTACATTTAACTGGTTGTGACTAAGCTTTGAGGCACGTAGCCACAGTCTGTGCACTACATGAAATTTAGTTGCTTAAACCTTATACTTATTGGCTGTGTATGTTTTGTCATTGCTTGGCTTTCAATGTGATAATGATTGTTCCACGTTTAAACATAAGCAAACATGGATGTGACCTACTTAATTTCTCTGTATTTCAATGCAGAACTGAAGAGGATATTGCTCCAGGGCTAAGGGTATGGAGAAGGGCATTGTCAGAAGCACGCAGTGCTGCACAGGTAGCTCTGTGCATTCAGCAGTTACAGAAATCAATAGCATGGGAAAAATCTATTATGAAAGTTGTAAGTGTTTTTAATTAAAAAAAAAATACTGTAACGAAACTGTTTTTGCTATATCCTGTTTTCCCACTTTAGGCAGTTTAAGATACCATGGTTAATAATGCATTTCTTATTACTGCATGTAAAACTTAATACAGTTGAACTGTACGTTGTGCACAGATAAATATAAGCCTAATGGAAAAGATTGTCCCTTTCTTGCCAAGTCAGCATCCTGAACTTTCTAAGATAAAAAGCCCCTGTAACTGGTTGCTTTATTTAAGATGGTAATTACTCTTTGTTGTTAACATTTAGGTAAAAAAGAGTAATTTCTGGCTCCATCTGGTGGAAGATACTCTATCTGATGGAACATTTCTGATCTCATCTGTGACATGAGCTTTATGGAGGTTCAACATCACGTATCACAATTAAGGACTTCTTTTTTCAGAAAGTTGAGATGCTCCAAATGTGTGGCTTCTTTGCATGCACACTTCTCACAACTGAACATATCAATTGAGCAAGTGTGTGAGCAAATAGGCTGAAATACCTGTTGCCTTGTACACTTAGCAAGCAGATCTGTGTTAACTGCATATACAAAGAAGGCATGCAAAATGCATGTGTCAGATTTGCATGGACCTTTGAACCTCAAATTTCTGAAAACAAAACCATTACTACAGCAGTAGTGATTATGATGTGATTAAGTATGGCCAGTGCTATGTAGTGGGTGGCAAAAGTGATTCTTCCATGAGTGGTCTTTTCCCTAATTTTTTAATTTCTGCCAGTCTTATACAGATTCTAATTACATCTGGACAATTAAAGGATAGAAACTATAGTGTTAGGCTGTACCTTTGAGTTTATATAGCTACAAGTTTAAAGCTGTATCTTTAGAGCAATAAGTTTATTAATTTAGTAGGAGCACCTGAAAAGGCATTTGAATGTTTCAAGGTGTAGTAATTTATTATCCAGAAAAAATGTATAGTATCATTCTCAATTTGATTGAAATGTTCTACGCATTTAATTACACAGTAAATGTAAGTATTTAGTGAAAACATGTGGAGATCTTTAAGTTCCTGAAAAAGAAGTCCAGATATAGAAGAGTATCAAAATCACACGAGTGTAAGAAAATTGACAATATGTTAGGTATTTTTAAGTTAGTGTGTATTTTAGGAAGTGCTAGGATCATTTGTTTTGCCTTACTGAATTTATTCATGGTGGCCTTTGGATAAGATCCTTACTGATTATTATTTAAAAATACTATTGTAGAATATTAATTACTTTTATGAAATAGCAACTTACATATGGAGTAGCGGCAGAAATGAAGAGAAGATTCCTGAGATAGCATGTGTGGGCCAAGTGATTTTGATGGGTATAAGATACCTCTAATTCTCATGGACACTAGTGAAATGTAAAAAGTATTCATAGTTTTGTGTGCTGTAGGACATCTATCTTACAATGACTTGCTCTTCAAATGTGTTCCCAAATGTAGCCTTTAGATTAGTTCCTCACATACTGCATATATTCTTTTTACAAATGGGATCATTACTGGACTCTGATTGTGGTAAAATGAAAGGACAATAATTTTGAGAGTAAATTTGTGTGTTTGGAGGGGAAGGGTAATTTAGGTACCATTCCTGTGTTTCAAATTTTTAAAATTGAATTAACTTTTTCATGCATTATAGTACTGCCAGATTTGTCGAAAGGGAGACAATGAGGAACTGCTGCTCCTTTGTGATGGTTGCGATAAAGGCTGTCACACCTACTGCCACAGACCCAAGATCACTACCATACCGGATGGTGACTGGTTTTGTCCTGCCTGCATAGCAAAGGTAGTACTAACCATAAAGGTGAAGTGACTTATAGTGACCTTTTTATAGATGGACAGAGTTACAGGTCTACCAGTGCTTTTTTCAATGAAAATAATGGTCTGTACGTTTTATGTTGGGCTGCCATTAAATAATGAGATTAGTAGTTTTATTTAACTTGGATTTTAGTGGCAGTAAAGGCTACAGTTCTATTTGTTTTAAACTGTGGGGTTTTTTGATGTAAGTAGGTACAGAATTTTCTTGCTGATTCAATACCATAGTTTTTATTTATCTTTCAGAATTTTTTCAGTATTTGTCTTTTGAGCTTCGTTGTTAAGTGCTGACAGACCAATGTCTTAGATTCCATTTAAAAAGAAAAATGGGAGAAAATACTTAGTATTTACTTTTTTTGTCATTTTTGTACAGCATACTTTAGTTTTACTTCTTTGATACACAGTACATTTGAGAGAGAGGCTATGTATGTTTCCTGTGTGAGGTTTGGGTTTTTTCCCCCTCCCAAGAAAAATAGTCTAAATAGAACTTCAGGATAGTTCTATTCAAATGACTGAATTGGCAGTTAGTATTGTTTAAAAGTCCACAATTTTTCCCATCGCTAGCTAGTCCTAAAATTAAATGCATTTTTTGCTAAACTTGTTAGTTATGTTTTCTACCATTATGTGAGAATACTGTAACTGAAGAAGTAGCTTTACAGTAAATTTTGTATTTTCTCTGGGTATTGTCAATGTGATCCTTGTTTCTGTGCATCTTTCACAAAGTAGTAAGGAAGACAAATTGTTTTTTAAACCATTATGTACAACAGAAGTAATAAAAATGGATTACTATTGAGAATTGATTGTGTAGTAGTTTATAAGGAGTTAACTCATGCTGTAACTTTTTCTGTCATTATCACGGTTATATTACAACTTACATTGTTATAAAGATAGAAATTAGCCTATCATGCTAATAACTAATAACTTACCCCATCGCTTCTCTTGATATTACCCCCACTCCTCTCCCCCCTCCCCCCCTTAATACTGGGTTTAGTATAACAGAAAACCTTTTTTTTCTCAGTTTTTTTTCTGTCCCAAATTTGGCTGAAAGTTGGAGATTTAAAGGTGCCAGAAATTTAAGGTGAATTCCAGCAGAACTTTAAAACATGTTGAATATTGATTCACAATTCTGCAAAACATTGAAACAGTTTTTTTGAAGACTAGGTATAAACTATGCTATCATAATTTAACTCAACTTTGATTTTTTTTTTTTTTTTGTCTAAAAGAACAACAACTTTGACATCTGCCATTCCCACCTACTTGGAATTAATATTCACAGAAAGTCTCAAAGTCAGGCCTTAGGTGGTAACAGTTTATCTGTTCTTACTGCCTTGCATTGTGTTTTTAACCAAATGGCTGAAAATCAACATTCCTCTTCAATTGCTATGTGAACTGACGTGTACCTGACTGTTTTTCTGTCCTTGGACCAAGAACATAGTCATGATACAGAGTAGTGTCAAGAGAGTACAATTATTTACAAATCTTTCTATTGTTCTGTGTTAAGCAAAAGGAATTCTATACACAACATACATTTTTCCACATTCATACATTCATTCATCATCTGATTTGTACAAACTGACTACTTTTTTCACCATGCTAGTTACAATCAGGACCAAATACTTAAGAAAGTTATTTATGACATTCATGAAATAAAGGAATTGTGTAGTAATTGTTCCTAGTAGGTTGCGAAATCTGCATATTCTTAACTCTGAAAAAGTACATTATAAAAATACAGGTTTAGACAACTTTAAAACCAAATAGTATTTTGATATGAGAATATAAAATATAAATGTTACAGTTCAAAAATTGTTCAAACTATCTAAAGTAGTCTTAGTAACACAGGCAGAGTAGTACTTTTGATGCTGTCTCTCTTAATTAAAATTGTTTTCTATCTTTTCGTTCTTTGACTGTCAGTGAGTCTTTTTAATGGTATCGTGTGCTTGACTTGACATTCCGCAGAGTTCCTGTTATAATGATCAGAATGATGACTTCAAATACTGTGCCGCGTTATGATGCTGTCAATACCCATAACAACTTAGTTTTTAATCTTAAATGTACCCCTTAGTTTCATCTTACTGTCTATAAATAGTTCTGTATTAAATAATGTTCCTTTTTTCCCCACTTCATTTGTAGCATTCTTGTATTGTCATGCTCCTTGTATGTTCTCCTGTAGTTGCCTCTTAGCCAAGCTATCTGTATCTTTCATATCTAGCTTTTCATGTTTAAATCAGTTGATCCCGTCCCTGACTTCTTAAAAACTCTTTTCCAGTTTTCCATATCTTGCAAATAATATGGTTGCTTGAAAATGAATATATTATTGCAGCTGCAGTTATATCAGTCTTTAGGAATAGACAAATATTTGTCTAAAACTATGCCAGCCTGGTTTGTTAGGGGGTACTGTTTTACCAGTCTGAAGGCCAGGTGCTTTTATATTGTCACAAGCTGAGAACCTAAGTCACTAGTAACAGGAATTTCTGTAGCCTTACTTGCCCTTAGAGAAGAGCAAAAAGTGAATCATCTCTGATATTAAATATTTAAGTTGTTTTGGTGCTTGTTTATCTGATCTTCATTGCTGTCTATCAATAATAACAGAGGTTTCTGTAATTTCTTGGTTATTGCTTATTCCAGTTCTCTCTATTGTAGGCAAGTGGTCAAACTCTAAAAATAAAAAAACTTCAAATCAAAGGGAAAAAAAGTAATGAACAAAAAAGAAGCAGGAAATTAGCAGGAGATACAGAGGATGAAGACTCTGCAACTACAAGCACCTCCTTAAAAAGAGGAAAAACAGACCCTAAAAAAAGAAAAATGGATGAAAATGTTTCTGTAAGCCAATTAAAGCAAGAAAATTTCACTGCTATTAAGAAACCTAAAAGAGATGACTCCAAGGACCTGGCTATATGCAGGTAAAGTGACAAATTCTAAATTTGGGTAAGTGGTGCTGAAACAAGTAGTGCCTGATTCCTTTTATCTGTGTTCTGGGGAACAAGAACCCTGTTCTTTGTCATGTATCCCATACAGGTTGTGATAATTTGAGGGTATATATAAAGGATTTAATGTGTGTTTGCTGGGAGCTACTGCTGTATTTGGTAATGAAGCCCAAGAGGAAAGTACCTAATGTTAGACTGTGGTCTGTGAAATCTGCTCCTACATGCCCTTCCAGGAATGAGAAGAAAGAACCCTGACAGCTTTCTCAAGTGTAGCAAAGATGATTATCCACTATGTCCAAAAGGCATTGCATTACAGAGGAGGAGACAGGAATAAGAATGCATCTTCTTTTGTAGTATTGCTGGTCAGTCAAAAGTGACAGTTTAGCCTCGTCACAGTTTTGGAAAGCCAGTATTAGTACCTGTTTTACTGGTTTGCAAATGGTTTACATTGATGTTTGAAGTATTGAAGTTGCAGGGCTGTGTTTTTCTTTTAGAATGCTGATCACTAGATTTTCATCTTACATAGGTTGTCTGGAGAGAACTCAATGCTATTTTAAATACTCAGTTAAGATGTCTGTCTTTATTGACATTGTTCTCAGCCTTGCACAGGGCACAGAAAAAAGTGCTTTCCTTTTATAAAGTGAATAGGTTGGCAGTACATGATGAATTTATGGAACAGTGAAAATCTTCTGTGAATATATGAACAGCTTAAAAATACTGATTTAAAACCTTATTTTATTCAGCATGATTCTCTCGGAATTGGAAACTCATGAAGATGCCTGGCCTTTCTTACTTCCCGTAAACTTGAAACTTGTTCCTGGTTATAAGAAAGTTATTAAAAAACCTATGGACTTTTCCACCATTAGAGACAAGCTAAGTAGTGGACAGTAAGTAAACCTATTGCAAATTTTACTTTACATTTTAAAAACATTCAAACATTGAAATGCAGTACATTTTTAAAAATTAGTTAAACTATTTTGATCTGCCTGCTCTGGCACCTCTGTGATTACTTTTACAGTCAAAATAAAAATTCTTAACTGTATACCTTTGTCTGCCATACCTAAGTGAAATAGCATGWCAGGTGGGAGAACCTGTGGAACTGGATGAAAAACAATAAAACTGCTAGGTCAAATGCACAAAATCAATCAACAGGAAGAACTTTTGTCCGTCATCTTTTGTCATTGAGATATTTTAGTGTTGTTATATATAAGCAAGAACCAGCTGTGTGGGCTTTAAGCTAATGGAGTCCCTGTAAATAATGTTGTAGCTGTGGAGTGGATTGGTACCCCTGTTGTGAGAAGCCAGGTAACATTCCAGTAATGGTGATTAATCATTTCATAGTCCTAGAATTAGACTGCACAACTTGTTAAAAAAAGAAAAAGACACTATATTCCTCTGTTCCCCTTCCCTCCTTGTTACATCCCTGTGCTTTAATGACTCCCCACCACCAAAGAAAATTTCGTTATCCATAAAGATTGACCCTCTTCAGCGTCTGTCGGCTCCACACAAAGCACGTTTCCTAGGATAACACAAGGGGCTTTTTAACCTCTTCAGGCTTTCTCTCCCTTGAATCTGAGATTTAARTGCTCTGCACATGCTCATCAGTATTGGTAGACTTGTAACTTTTACTGTCTTTCTTTTTAATAATTTCTATGAATATTGGAACACTATTTGGGCCATATATGTTCAGGATAATAATAAGAATCACAAAGACAGTGTTACAGGATTGATCTGGGCAGCCTTTTTTTGTATCTGGTGGTTCCTCTTTTAGGTAAATGCAGCTGTACTCAACACCTACCTTAGAGGACTTGAGCCCAAGAATAGATGAATAAATGGAAAAACAGCCATAGCATTTAAACTAGAAAGCTATTGAAGGGGAGGGGGAAGTTAATTTTAAAAAAAGTTTGTTTTCCAATACAGGCTTGAAATTCTACCTTACAGAGTTTTTGAGGAAAATAACAAATACAATGATGAGAGAGTATTTCCTTCCACTGATGTTCATTTTCTTGTTAATATTTAAACTAGACTTAAAAAATTAAAAGTATAATTAACATGTAGAGCATTCATTGACTATTCTGTGGCTGATTGTAAATTCACTGATGTTAAGGTAGTTCTTTCTCATGTAGTTGAAGTGTTTTTCCCCTTTGATTCTCCGTGTTCCAAAAATCATTCACCTTTTTCTTCTTTCAGGTACCCTAATCTTGAAGCATTTTCGCTAGATGTCAGGCTTGTTTTTGACAACTGTGAAACCTTTAATGAAGATGATTCTGACATAGGCAGGGCTGGCCACAACATGAGGAAGTATTTTGAAAAAAAGTGGACAGAGATTTTCAAAGTGAGCTGAAGTTACCAGAACTCTTTTTTCTTTTTTTCCTCCCTTTTTTTTTTTTTTTTTTTCCATTAAATAAGGACTGATAAGACCAGCAATGTGAACTGTATTTACATGAAAGTGCAAGGCACATGCATAACTAATGACTGTTTTTTTCCTTTAAAATATCACAGAGTTGTGATACTAGTTCTAAAGGCTTCACTCCTACAGCAACCATGGCCCCTTGGTTATTGGTTTGTGTGTTTTAACAAACTAATTTAGGTAGAACAGGGAAGCACACCCAAAGAATTTCAAAGAAAGGGGTGTTATAGTGCAATAGCAATTTTAAAATATATCAAAACGCACTGAATATTCAACCACCAGAGCTCTACTCGGGGAAATGGTTCTCTTTTCCCTTTCAATAAATATCTATTTTTCATTTTTTTACTTTGTAGTTTATTTTTTAGTGAATGTATTTAATTTTATGAATTATTTATGATTATACAGCATTCAGAATCTTCGTTTTCTGTGAAAAGGAAGAATTAGAAAATTGCTTTAAATCTTGAAAATACAACAAGGAATGTTTTAAAATATAAAACAAAGCCAAGTAAAACTGTTTACACTAATGTGCTGTAAAAGCACTAAAAATTAAACTTTACTGTAGAGTTACAAGTACATTTATATATATGTTGCTGCATCACTTGTGTAGTTAAATTGTATTTCAAGATGGTGAAGAAAAATTGAGACATGTATATACTGTTCATTATTGTTTATATTAAGTCTTGTTTTAAATATGTATGATGTGTACATATTGTTTGCAGACTTTATTGTTTATGCCTTAGGAGGACGGTAGCATTTTATTTTAGTCTTAAGGTAATTATAGCTATATGGCTTGTACAGTAATTATCCTCTACCAACACTGTGGAGTCTCCTTAATCTTGGTAGTGCCTGCCTTTAAAACAGGGTGTAGGGGATATTAGTTTTCCATTTTTCTATTTTGTTATATAATTTAACGCCACCACGGCCTCAAATTCAAGTATAATCATTTGTATCCATGTGGAATAAAATTGTGACAATTTCCTACGCACACAGTATTTTTTCATAGAAACATTTCCCTCCATTTGCCTTGCCACAGAAATAACAAAAAAGACATTTGTAACCACTGTGTTTTATCTACTGTGTGTTGTGGTGGCCTGTTGGGGCAGATAGATGAGAATTTTTTTTGTACTAATGTAAGAGTACTTGAAGTTTTATTTAAAAGAAATGTTGTGGAAAGGTAGCATTCTTTTTCTTTTCCTTTTTTAGGAGTGTTATTTTTCACTAGTATGTGTGGCACGGATACAATAAAAGACTGTTTTGCAAACCAGATTTTCTTGGCGATTTTAATATTTCAGATCCTGTGTATACAGGAGTTTTTTTAATAATATCTGGGGAGTCTTGCATTTAGCATTCAGTTCTTACCATGATGCATCTAATTCTCCTGGCTTTTTAATGGTAATTCAAAAAGCAGCAATTGCCAAGCAGAGTGCAGTTCAACCACCTATTTGAATGAATGTAAATAACATTCAGTGTAACCATTGGGCTGCCTGGTATTTGACCTGTTTCTGCCAATCCTGTTCACTGTTGTTACAGTGTGAATGCATGTGATAATGTAAATGCATGCCACATATAATGTTTAAAACCACTGTCCATGCAAGGTTTTGTCCTTGTTTTGGTCTGTAGAAGGGCATGGGTCATAATCCTTGCTCTGACTGAAGAAAATAGAGGAATTACAAATTAATATTGTGGAACCCCAATACCCATAGCTCCCTCACCAAGTAATGTTTTGAGGTTTTTTGGGGGGGAGGTGTTATTTTTTGCTCTTAAACTAGGTCTGCCATGTTTGTGTCTTAGAGCCTTGTTTTATATACTTGCTTAACATTATATTTCTTTTCTCTGCTGAGAAAGAACAGTCAGTGCCTGGTTATTAATAAAATTTTTGTTTCTGTTGCCCTCCCCAGAAGATCTTGTTCAATAATACTTTTCTAAAGTCCTGTTAGAATAATTCGAGTTACCTAGAATAAAAATTTCACACTTGGGTGTCACGCAGTCTTGCATTCTAATATTAGCTCCACCACTGACTGCTTCATGCCTTTCTTTTTCATCACCTTTCTGAAGACTTCAATAAAAAGGTTTGGTGACATGTTCCAGAGATGTGAAGATTGATCAGTGTTTTGAATATATGATGGTAGGCTTTTAGAAGTGTTATAGTATGCTTAGGTTATTGGGAAAGCTATGTCTTTGATGCAAAACAATTGGGTTTTTTTCTCAGATTCTGTACTGGTTAATGCTTTATCTGCCATACTAGATGTAGTATTAGTTTTCTGAAAAGTCAGAACAACATTACCAGCTACACTACATACGTAGTTGCATTTTTTCAGCTTGTATCCTAATTCAGCTGAACAGCTGGGAAAGTTAAGGTGGTAACAGCTACTATAGCTATGACAGCAAGACAAGCATCACCTCTCTTAACTTGACATTACCAATGTATTGCTTTGCTCACTAGCAGCCAGTGTCTTCATTACTATTTCAGGAAAATTAAATTTACAGGAATTATTATATTTGAATGGCAAGCTTGAATCATAGACATGCCGTCATAGATCTCCATAGAAAAGAGCAGGGATTTAACCACTAGAAAAATGTGCTTAACTTTTCTTCTTTGCTAACTTTCTCTCCTGTTGATGTTTGCCTGTCTGTTTTCTAAGAGGAAAAGTTTTCCAGTGTGCTCTCTTCCTTTCTGAACAAAGTATGCTGGTCTTAGTTCAGAGAGTTTATTGACAAGCTTTCAAACTCTTAATTTGAAGTACCGTTAATGGTGCTCAATGAAGAGCATGTAGTGACTGGCCTTGGCCGGAGGTGAACAGTTCTGAAGCATGCCGGAGCTCATCTGCCCCGAAGTGATCTTCACAAGCTCCCCTCCTGCACCCCGGCTCCCGCCTCTCCGTCTGCTGTCCTCCTCACCGGTACCGACATTCCCTTTCAGCCCGCCTCCCACTGAAGGGGGCTGTGTCACACAGCGACAAAACGCACCGGAGCAGATAATGATTGTGGGTGTTACATGGATCCAGGCCATCAAATGTGGAAAGGGTTTGGACAAGAGGCGTGGGCGCAGCAGGGGAAAAGCAACATCCACGCCGGCGTTGCTTCAGTGAGGGGAATGACGGAGGCAGCGAGGAGTCAGTTAACGCGGCAACTCCTTCTCCCCCTTCGGCCTTGGCGCCGTGGTGCAGCCCAGAGCAGGGGAAGCGAGCTCGGGCTGCACCACGCTGAGAAGGCGGGGGGGGGGGGGGGGGGGGGGGGGGGGGGGGGGGGGGGGGGGGGGGGGGGGGGGGGGGGGGGGGGGGGGAGGGGCGGGCTGGGGAGAGATCTGCGCGTGCGCAGCGACGCTGGCCTGTGTGGCGAGGTGCGCGCGGCAGGAGAGCTTCGCGGCGGGGCGCTCCGCGACGGGTCCTGCGAGGGCGGCGCGCGGCGGAGTGTATCCTCCCGCCTGTGGGGCGCGGGGCGGGGTGTGAAGGGGGCTCGCAGTGCCCCGCTGGGGCGGGGGGCAGGCGGCGGCGGCGGTGGGGTCCGTTTCCAGCCGTGGCCGTGCCCCAGAGCGGCGGTTCGAGAGGCCGCGAGACGGTGTCCCTGCGGCCGGCCGCTCCGCGCCGCTCCCCTCAGCGCTGGGCGGGCGGGACGTGCCGCTGCAGTTGCGGAAGGGCTGCGGCGGCCTTTCGCGCCGCCCCGGGCAGCTGAGGCGGATCCCTTCCCGAGTGTTTACTGACACCCGCCATTAGAGCTCGGGGTGAGGTACCGACCGTCCCCGTGAGCCGTTTCCCGGACTGCACCTGCGGTGCGGTGACGTAGGATGGTGATAGACTGTAGGCGATGATAACAGGAAAGGGGTTGCCAGSAATGCCTAGAATTGCTGTAGGTTTTTCTGTGAGCAGCTGCTGGCAGCTTACAGGTTAGGAGGAAATTGTAATTGCTAAAGAAAGTAACACTATAGTGCTAAACATTTCTCCGGTGTCGAGTGCTCCAGATTCTCGTTGCTCCCTCAGCGAGTTTAAACTGTTGATACCCAGAACCTCTCATTCCTAGATTTGCTTTTCTGCAGTGAGCTCCTCAGAAATCTCATAACAACGAGATTAAGGTGCCTTTTTCAGCCTCATCTTTCCAAATGTCAAGCTTTGTCTGACTCTTCAGTTTCTCATAGTTGAAGGAGGTACGTTGATTTTCTGTCTACAGGTAAGAGATGTTGTTGACACTACTTAATCTGTTGAGTGGTTTTAAAGAGAAAAGTAATAAAACTGGGAGAATACTGAAGCTAAAATAGAAAGTATTCAAAGATCTGATCGTTAAGTAAATTGGCGTGCCATACAGTGCCTGAAGGGAAGTTATTTTGTCGTTATATATACCTTTGTGTCTATATATATATATGTATATGCATATGTGTGTGCATGCTTTTATGCATATACATATTTATATGTCCACCTATATATGAACATATATGTGTATATATATATTTATATGCAAAAACGAATGTGTGTGTATATATATAAAACCACACCTGTTTGCGGTTGCCTCTTAGCTCTGAAATTATTGTTCAGAATGAAGCACTTAAATAATAGTCTGCTGTTTTAGATAAGTTACCTCAATATAAATAGCATTCCTTATTCTCAGTAAGCTTGACTGATCTGCAACATGGGGAGGAACTAGTTGGAATGTACCTTCTAGGGGCTTTCCTGGACATCAGCAGTGTAAATCACTTGTCTGATGCTGAGATCTAAACTGGTTCCAGCAGTCTTAAGTACTGGGAAAATATGCATGGAGCTCATCTTTGGTTTTTGTACCAGTAAATGCAATTTCTGGAGAGGTTCAGATTCTGATCACCCTCTTAATATTCACATTTTGACTTTAAATGTGTTACTCAGTATGTGATGTTTGATTTACATGAAAATAGGGTCAAATCTTTGATTGGCAACACAAGCCTGTTGTTGGTATTACTCTGATGTTTTGCCATCACTAATGTTGCTGCCTAACTGTGAAAGGTAGCAGAAGTCTGAATTTGAATAAGGTATTCAGGCCTGGAAAGAAAAACTTATCTTGGACTCTGGTCATCAAATCTTAGCGCTCATTTATGTTAGTCCTGCAGATATGAATTTATTGTTTAACCTGGTTTTATTCTAAAGAATATATACAATTGTCTACTCAATTGTACTATAATAAGTGCTCTAAACGCTGTATTTTTATTTCAAATAAGACTTAATAAGTTAAATAAGACTTTCCTTTCTGTTTGAATGATCCATAATGTGGAGTAAAAGCTCGTTAACACCCAATGGCTAACCCAACTGCTACTGTGCAGGGC
>JASVER010000005.1:23522576-23568156 GCA_030449065.1 Oceanodroma leucorhoa | reverse complement strand
ATAAGGAGTTGGCTGGCTGGCTGTGTCCAAAGAGTTGCACTTGGTTGGACTCGATGATCTTAAAGGTCTTTTCCAACCTTAATGATTCTATGATTCTGTGATTCAATGGCTCAATATCCAAATGGAAACCAGTAACAAGTGGTTTCCCTCAAGGGTCCGCACTTCAACTGGTACTATTTAATATCTTCATCAGTTGCATGGGCAGTGGCATTGCGTACACCCTCAGCAAGTTTGAAGATGACACCAAGTCGAGTGGTGGAGTTGATTTGTTCAAGGGATGAGATGCCATCCAGAGGGACCTTGACAGACTTGAAGAGTGGGCCAACTCAGGAAGTTCAGAAAGGGCAAGTGCAAGGTCCTGCAGCTGGGTCAGGGAAATCCCCACTATTGGTACAGAATGGGGGATGAATGGATTGAGATCAGCCCTGCGAAGAAGCACTTGGGAATATTGGTGGATGAAAAATCAGGTGTGAGCTGGCAATGTGTGATTGCAGCCCAGAAACCCAGTCGTATTCTGGGCTGCACCAAAAGAAAGAAGTGTGGCCAGCAGGTTGAGGGAGGTGATTCTCCCCCTCTATTGTGCTTTCGTCAGGCCCCACGTGGAGCACCGCGTCCAGCTCTGGGGTCCTCAGCACAAGAAAGACATGGGCGCGTTAGAGTGGGTCCAGAGGAGGGCCACAACAGTGATCAGAGGGCTTGAACACCTCTCCTGTGGAGAAAGGCTGAGAGCGTTGGGTTTGTTCAGCCTGGAGGAGAGAAGACTCCAGGGACACCTGATTGTGGCCTTTCAATATATAAAGGGGGATCATAAGAAAGATGGAGAGAGACTTCTTACCAGGGCTTGCAGTGACAGGACAAGAGGCAGTGGTTTTAAACTGAAAGAGGGTAGGTTTAGACTGGACCTAAGGATGAATTTTTTTTTTACTGTGACAGGTTTGCCCAGAGAAGTTGTGGATGCCCCATCCCTGGAAGTGTTCAAGGCCAGGTTAGATGGGGCTTTGAGCAACGTGATCTAGTGGAAGATGTCCCTGCCCATGGCAGGGGGGTTGGAAATAGATGATCTCGAAAGGTCCCTTCCAACCTGAACTATTCTATGATTCTGTATTCCTGGAGCAACCCTAATTAATGCTCTGACTCTCTTCTACAGTGCCCATTTACTCCATTGTGTCTAGTGTAGATGCAAATCATAACAAATTCGAGCAGCGAACTTCTTAGCATAAATCCAATAACTAGAATAACTTGTTTTGCCACTGCTCTAAGACCAAGTAGCTACTATGTAATCTCGCATGTTGTACTGCAGAATTGCAAGTTGACATTAGAAGTTTAGATATGTTAATTTTAACCAAGTCATAAACCCCTCATCTCATTGCTGTGATTAATCTCTGGTTTAAGTTGAAGATAAAACAATGCTTAGATGAAAAATCTGCCTCTGCAAATGAATTTATTATTTTATTCCTGGAGAATATGTCTTGTTAAGATAGTATGTTTCATTTATGAAATAGGAGAGATAATTCTAACTGTTAAACTTTTTTTCAGATATTTTTGTGGAAAGTAGATAAAATGGCGACATTAATTCACACTTTAACCGATCATAGTGATGATGTCAACTACTGTGCCTTCTCATCATCGTGCTTGGCTACTTGTTCCTTGGACAAAACAATTCGCGTTTATTCTTTAAACAACTTCACTGAGCTTCCGTACTCGCCTTTAAAAGGTCATACATATGCTGTCCACTGCTGCTGCTTCTCTCCATCAGGACACGTTTTAGCTTCATGTTCAACAGATGGCACTACCATGGTTTGGGACACTCGTGATGGTCGGATGCTGGCAGTGCTAGAGCAGCCCAGCGGCAGTCCTGTTAGAGTCTGCCGATTTTCTCCTGAGTCCATGTATCTAGTGTCAGGGGCAGCGGATGGGAGTGTAGTTGTTTGGAACATGCAGTCATTGAAATTGTACAGGTAAGTGCCAAATATTTTTTGACAGCCTTGTTTACAATGACAAGAATATAATTTGAAGTAGTATGCTGTACTGTGTACAAGACTTGTAGACTTACACCACTGATTGACATCAGGAATAGGATTTAGAAAATCAAGAGATTATCAGTAGGAGAAGTGCTGAGTCTTTTTTTTTTAAAGTTAAACAAAGCAAACTCAAGAAGCTTTAACTTTTGCTAAGTTACCTTTCATCTAAATCCTGATTTTCTTTAAGTTCATGGAAGTGTTTTTGTTGATTTAACATGAAATCAGGATGCATTGCATACTGCACGCATGTGGTTTCTGAACAGTGGGTCAACAAACTATGATACATAATGTACAGCTAGTGGAGCCTGACTGTGCTGTGTGCCTTATGTTGCGTTATACATAGTGGGTTTTAATTATTTAATTACAAGGCTGTTGGAGTCCAGGAAGGTCTTAGGAGCTTGATAGTAATCCAGCAATCAAAGAATTTGGAAACTATTAACATATCCTGAAACCGTACAGTTTAAGACATAACGGTGACAGAAAGGAGTATTGGAGCTGAGTGAGTTAAGTATGACAGTCAACATTTCACATGGGTTTCAGATAAACATTTGGAACAAAGCAGATGAGCATTTTTAGTGATGTTGCACAGTTAAAGGCATGAACCTTAGGGTGGTCTTCAAAGTCCTCCTCTACATCTCTGTATTTCAGTAAAGTCTTCAGGCCAGTTGTTGTAATCTGTACTTAGGCAAGACATTATTTAGGTTTTAGAGCAGCAATTATACAACATCTCTCTAAAGTTAGGAAAGAAGAATTTGAGAGAATTGATGAGATGTTTCACTCGGGAGGAGTGAGCAGCCATTTCTGAAAGCCAAACTTGTTTGGTTTTAGTAATCCCATCAAGCGTGTTACTGCTTTTGTAGCCTCTCTACCTTTGCCTTCCACAGCAGTAATTTAGATGGGAACTGTAAAATTTTTCAAAATGATTGATTATAGTTATCTGAAATGGTGTAAATCTGGAAACCTGTCCATAAACAGAATTCTAATAGATTTTTACCACCTTGTTGCTTGTAATGCATACAGAAACACCGAAATGGTTGTTTTGTTTTCAGAGAATAGCGAAGTATTGATTACGTATTGTTTCTTAGGTTTATCTTTAAGAAAAACTGGGAATTTCAGTCATTAGTATTCCGAAGTCTAAGGGTTTATCTATTTTGAGGTATTACTAGTGAAGAGGTTCTTTTTTGAATTCAGAATACTTGTTACTGACAGGGGAAGACCCAGAAATATTGAAAAGTCATTTTTTGCAAGTATATGCTATTAATATATGCAGTGATACATGTTTTAGACCCACATCCTTAATTTCCTCCTAGTTGTGGATGTGTAATGACTATGTAGAAACTGTATTGTTTAAATTATTCTAGTTTGGTGTTTCCATTATAAAGAAACAAGAAAAAACTTGAACATTCCAATCCTGTCCCCTTCACTTCACTTTTAAAAGTTCATTTCAAAGTGTTAACATGCCAACAGTAGTCAGCTTAACTTTAATTGTATATATTTTGGGATGTGTGTGTACATATATTTTCAGCTGATGAATTTTTTTTATTATTATTGTTATTTGTAATTGCAGATAGAAAAGTGCACCTGTCCCGTTTTCTTAAAGCTGAGATCAGTATTACTTAGAAATTATCAAGGTACTCAAAAATTATGTCAGAGGATTTTAGTTAACCATCTAATGTCAGTCTGTTGTCCTCTGTTTCTTTTGCAACAGTTGATTGTGTTGATGCTAAAAGAGAGATCACCTTTTACCACACTATTATGTCACTTGACTAAGTATATGTATGGTAAATACAACAAAGGTATCCAGTTACTCCTTATCAGCTCAACTGTTGTAATTGACTGTCTGTTCAAATTGTGAAGTAAGATGGCTATTTAAATCCTCTCTGTGATGGATGTGAACAACATGAAAGCAAGTTAATTTATGTGTATTTCTTAAAGTGTCCCCTATTTCCTGTTGAGTAGTTAAGATACTGGCCTGATACCTGGCCTGAAAGTCTTAAATGCATACTCTGAACATGTATGGTACTATTTATTTTACTGTTATGTTTTCAGTCCAGAATCTGCAGCTTTTTGTGTGAAAGAAGGAAAGTTTTAAAAGCTGCACGAAGGAAAAAAACCTGTATATATAAAAATGGGAAGCACTGTAGTGTATTTGATAGTATTCGTCATGATAGAATTAAGGGAGTCAATGCTTTTTTGAAGGTCCTGGGTCTGATTAGAGATACTCTCAGGAAAGTTTATTGACTTGTCTTCTGTGGCCTTAAGTTTGACACCTCTGGCAGTAAATAAAATTTCTATCAGCAAAAGAGAATAAGCAGCTGTTCTACAAAATACAATGACAGACTAAATAAGACTGACATTTCTTGCTGTATGACTCTTGCTTATGGCTGTGATTTTTTTCCTGCGTTTAAAGATTCAACTATGCATGCTGGGCCGGATCTAGTGTCCGTTAAAAGGAGTGAGACACTTTCAATTGACTTTAGGTTACTATCAGATAACGTAAAGGATGTTAGGTTGACCTCACTTCATTCCTGAGGATTGACCACACTTCGTATCTGCTAGGAATTTTCTTTTAAGATCAGTTTTACAAAGTGCTTTGGCTGACTTAGTTAAAATACAGAAATAATTTTTTTCACATTGCTTTGTCTTGTATACGAGTAGTCCAAAATTAACCCTATATCATAATTTACAAAGTATTCTACTCAGCTACAGCTTATCATATGGGTTAGTAGGTGTTCTGTCTTTAAAAACAGAACAGAGAAATTGTGGGAATTTTTTTCCCCTGTTTGTGTACATGTAAATCTGTGTTACAATAGTTGTGTATTTAACTTTGACTTTTAAAATTTATCCTGCCTTAGAATTTGAACAGTGCATTGTGCCTTTCTAATGGTAAGTCCATGCAGATTGTCTTTAGTTTGAAAATTATTTTATCACTCAGTTAAAATTGTTGCCTCAGGGTGCCATCTCACATTTTTCCTCCTGCAGTCAAAGAGCAGGTCCTGGTTCCTGCAGGTGTGCTTATTTTGCATGTCTTTCCACAGTTGGTGTGAGTTTCTCTCCCTTCTGTTACCAAGTTCCAAAGTGCAAAACTTAGAACAGTTCGGCTTAGTGTATCAGATTGCATCTTCAGAACATTACTTATTCTAAATTCAAATTCCGTGCACTCTTGCTTTTCAGATCTGGGAATGTTAAAGATGGTTCTTTGGTGGCCTGTGCATTTTCTCCTAATGGAAATTTCTTTGTCACTGGATCATCGTGTGGTGATTTAACCATTTGGGATGATAAGATGAGATGCCTGCATAATGAAAAAGCACATGACCTTGGCGTTACCTGCTGTGATATTTCTTCACAGCCAGTTTCTGGTTAGTTACTTGACTTGTCAGGAGAGGACATGGAAAAAAAGATTTATTTTCTTTCTCTCTAGCTCTTGTTTTCGTATTCTTTTTGCCATCAGTGCTCAAGATACAAATGACATTGGGAAGAGCTGATGTTTTAGAATATTCTGAATATTCTTAAGTAAAAGTTGTGGTCAGGTTGATGACAAAGAATATACTAGGTCAGCAAACAAGTGACTAGCATGCTTATGATACATTTCAGTAGCTGATTATCCTGTCAGGGTTTTGGAAAATGTTTGGGCAGTATCTGTAAGTGAAGCCTATCTCCCGGGGCTAACAAGAGTGTTAGAAGATGCAGTGCTTGATTACCATTCCCACTTTACTCTTTCATACCTTGGTTCCCCAAGGAACAGGGCTAGATGAAAGCAATGCAGAGAACTGTAAACCTAATAAGCTGAATGCTTGAGCTGTGGGGTGTGAATAGATAGACTGTTTTACTGCACCTGACTTTCTCAGTTGGAGGAATTTGGGGGAGCAATGAGCCCAGAATCTCACGTGTCCCACCTAAGATGTGGTACTGTTCAAATGTCTTACAGCTGTTTTAGCTGACCTCACTGTATAAGTTGCATTTCAATTTTGTCATTATGTGCTTCTTCACAGTTGTGATGGGCAAGAACTTAGTTTCTTCTTTGGAGAATTAAATCTGGTATTCTTCTTGTATATATTTGGGTATTGAGATCAAAAACATAAGGCATGCATAGTGTAGGCCTTTCTCAGGGCTGCATTGCTTATTATGTTCAGTTTTCATTCATTTCACATTTGTAAGGCTTTCTGTGGAACTGAAATAATTACAACCTAGATTTCTCTATATGCAAAAACACGTATACTGAAAATTGCATATTTAAACTTCCAGCTATCTCAGGGAAAGCTTTGCATTTGTGTGTGCAGGCTTTTAAAATTATTGTTGTGGTTTAACCCTGGTGGGCAGCTCAGCCCCCCGCAGCCACTTGCTCACTCTCTCCCAGTGGGCTGGGGAGAAAATCGGAAAGTTTTCAAAGTGCGAAAACTCATGGGTTAAAATAAAGGCAGTTTAATAGAGAAAAGCGGCGTGTGCAAGCAAAGCAAAAGAAGGAATTCATTCATTGCTTCCCATCAGCAGGCAGGTTTCAGCCATCTCCAGGAAAGCAGGGATTCATCATGTGTAACAGTGGCTTGGAAAGGCAAATGCCGTAACTCCAGATGTCCTCCCTTCTTTCGAGCAGCGTTTATTGCTGAGCACGATGCCACCTGGTCTGGGATATCCCTTTGGTCAGTTGGGGTCAGCTGTCCCGGCTGTGTCCCCTCCCAGCTCCTTGTGCCCCCCCAGCCTGCTCGCGGGTGGGGTGGGGTGAGGAGCAGAATCGCMCTTGACTGTGTGTAAGCGCTGCTCAGCAGTAACTGATGCATTCCTGCGTTATCAACGCTGTTTTGGTCACAAATCCAAAATACAGCACCATAGGACCTACTATCCCAGCCAAAACCAGTACAATTATGTCGCAGCACAGATACTTTGTATAATTGTGTGGGAACGCTGAAGAGTTGCATGTCTAAGCTTACATAGCTTGTATAGTGGGAAGAAGCATTTGCACAAACAAGAACAACTTCTATTTGAAATATCCTGGTAGAAGTTAATTGCAATACAGGAAAGTGTCATAGCCGAATAACCAAATATTGGAAATTCTGAAATATTTGGAAGAGTCTGAAAAGCTGGAAGGTTAATTTGTATAATTTTTGTCAGGTAAAAGTGTTTATTAAAGAGTTAGAAAATCACATAGTCAACTGCTTTTGATTGAGGTTGGGAATTTGGGCAGAAGCCTCATTGTCAGATTTAGGAAGTAATGCTGTAACTTGTCTTAACAACCTTGTAGGTATACTTTTGTGCTTTCCAGATCTACTATGGAGACAAAGTGGTCTCTGTAAAGATATGTAGGCTTCTGTTCTCAGTGTGCCCGTGAGCTGCTCTTTCAAAGGTAGCAAAGATTATAACTGAGCAGCCACTTGCATCTGTCGTGCTAAACGCAGCAATAAGTACTGCTGTCTGTGTACCACCTTGTCTAACAAGGTGGTACAGAGCAGGAAGAAAGCAGGAGAAGAACTGGGGAAAAAAGCAGGACAGTGTCACGAATGAGTGGTTTAGAGGCTGCTTTAAAGAATCACCATCAAAGGCATTAGTAGAAAGTGATTTTAACAGAGATTTGTAAAGGTGCGACCTACCAGAATTTGATGGCAAGGTCCACTCTATTACTTACTACACGGATGAAACATATAAAGAAAAATCATCTAAGGGTTTATAGGGACTATATGTGTTTAGCAGCAGTCTAGGGTTCATTCACAGTTTTAGCAGCACTTAATCATCAAGTAATAATTAACAAACTTTAGTAGTACTTAATGATTAACTAATTTAATATTTACAAAATAACTTAGTAGGGTGTACTATAATCACGACTTAATTACACATTATGCTTACTATTAGTCCACACATACACACAGACAGAATTGCATACGTGTATATGTACAGAAGGTATATCTGTTAAAAACTCCCCTCGAGTTTGGTGAAGAAATATTCACGTAAAATGTCTCGGCATTTTCTCAACAGGCGAGGATTGAGCTTCGAGGAGTGAAGGGGTTCAGCCCAGGTCCCGTCGTCAGCTTTCGGTGACGGTTCTCCGAATATTGCAGACTTGAGAGGTCGCAAGCTCTGAGAGGTGTCCCACTCAGAGGGAGATGCTGGGTGCAGCCCGCTGCGGTCCAGGAGAGCTCAAAGGGTCTCACTCAGGACCACTGTCCATAGGTTTGCAAGATGATTGGCTTTAGTCATCCATAAATTTCCATCCTGGCCACAGTCCCAGGTGGTAGTTACTAAAATTCTCAAGATTTCAGTGTTGTTCTACTTGACGCCTGGGCCAGGCAGTAGGAGTACATTCCCAGCCTCAGCTACGCAGAGTTTCTGATACGGTCAAGGAGCGCTCAGCCGCCAGACTCAGTACGCCAAGGCCGAGGTTTCAGGGGAATTTCTGAGATTAACAAGCGGCCTAAGAGAAGTGGGGGGAAATGCACCACCACAGACAGAAGCAGGAGAGAGCTGAGGAAGTAGGATGTGAGCATATACTTCAGTACAGGGAATTAGTGACTGACAATACCAAATCAATCAAATGTGTGTCCACTGAAAGGTGTAGGGACAGCATTGAATTAATCTGTCAATTAATCAAAGGGGATTAAACTTTAAATAACAGCTCTATATCTTTCTTGGTGAAAATACTACCCAAAAAACTCCATCGTGAACTAAGGAGTTGCATCTGAGGGCAAAGGAACACATTGAAGCTGAAACAGATCAGAGTGTAATTTCTACCACTCCATTTCCTGTCGAGATTATTCTCTTGGTTTAAAAAAGTATGTTAACAACCCTTCAGCCTTCTGCCAAGATAGAGAGAAATAGGCAAGAAAGCAAGTATTTCCTACATTGTGGATTTTTTTAGCTGATCTATGATCATTCTTGGTTTTATTTAAGCCATATGTTATTGAAATTTATCATTTTTCCATTTTGTGTGTTGCTGTTTAATCACCAAGGATTGAAACTTCTGGGATTATTGGCAGACTTAACACATTACAAAACCCATACAAGTAGTGCTTATCCAGTACAATTATAGATGGTTTTAGACTGAGACTCTCTTTACCTGCTTAATTCAGAGCAAAATAGAACCAAAGTTTCTGATTGGTTCTTTGTGCTTTAGACTATTTGTAACAGATGATTCTCCTACCTTTGAAGTGGATTCAGTCACAGTTGCGTAGAAGCTCATCAGTCTGGAGCAGTTGTAACGCTGTGCAGGCTTTCCCATCTGACTGCAAAGCTTCAGTGCTGCCCTCCTCCTGAATAAGTAAACTTCAGTGAAATTACCTAGCGATACTGGTAAAAAATTGGTAGATATTGCTAAAATTTTCTAGTGAACCTCAGTGGAAGACAGCGTGGTCCTCCTCCAAGTTATCTCAGAGAGCTCTGTGTGTACAACACTGTAATACCCCATTAACAAGTTGGTGACTTGTAAAATAGTGTCAAAGTCTGTGCATCATGACAGAATTCTCATCCAGACCAAGTTTCCAAGTAACATGTTCTTAGTTACCAAGACACATGTGTTTTTACAACATGATAGCTGTCCTCTTTTCAGCTGGGATAGAGTTAATTTTCTTTCTAGTAGCTGGTGTGGTGCTGTGCTTTGGGTTTGGTATGAGAGGAATGTTGGTGGCACATTGATGCTTTAGTTGTTGCTAAGTAGTGCTTAAGCTGGTTAAGGACTTTTTGCTGCGGGGTGCAGGAGAAGCTGGGAGGGAGCATAGCCAGGACAGCTGACCCAAGTGGCCAGTGGGGTATTCCATACTACATGACATCATACTCAGTATATAAAATAGGAGGCGTGGTCCTGGAAGGGGGGATTCGCGGCTGGGGGACAGGCTGGGCATCAGTCTGCAGGTGGTGAGCAGTTGTATTGTGCATCGCCTGCTTTGTATATTCTATTGTTATTATTATTGTTGTTACTGTTCTACTTTGTTATATTTCAATTATTAAACTGTTTTTATCTCAACCCATGCATTTTCCCACTTTTGCCCTCCTGATTCTCTCCCCCATCCAACTGGAGGGTGGGTGTGAGCGAGCGGCTGTGTGGTGTTTAGTTGCTGGCTGGGGTTAAACCACAACATAGCTAATGCGTGCTACTCGTCTCTCTGTAAGATCCAAATCTTACGCTGTAAAATCCTAGCAAAAATGGTGCACTTTGATGCTTTAATGTTTAACAGATTTGAGGTAAGTCCTAAGATCTGCCACAGTCATACTAGCTCTGATTGTTCCTATGAACAGGTCTATGTATACTAGGATTTTACTGTGATAACCATATGAAATTAAAATATACTTTATATGGTGGAAAAGTGGAGATAAAATCTCTGGGGTTATTTTGTAAGACACTTGACAGTAAATATTTTGACATTTCTGGTAACTACAGAGCTGGAAAGATGAGCCCTTAAAACGTCTGTTACGATTTTCTGATTTCCAGCCTTAATCCCAGTGCTTCTTGTAGGAATTCTAAGACTTGGTACTGGCAGAGGTAATGCCAGTGAAGGATTGTTATGGTGACTTGTGTCAGGTTGGTACGCCAGCTCAGTGGAGTAAAAGAGCAGAAATAATTTGGCACAGGACTTAAGAATAAAAAAAAATTGGTAATGGGCTGAAACAACACATTTAGAGTGGAACATGATAATTCAGAAATGTTCATATCCACTGAATAGAGAGAAGAAGGCCATAAAACTGTTACTGTTGTATTTCATCTTTCATGCAGTATTTCTCGAGTGGTTGGCTGGACTGCAGTCATGAAACATTACTTAGTTTATAAAAATGAAGAGTTGAACATTTGAAATTATGAAAATAGCCTGTAGATACTCTCAAATTTTGGACGTGTATGTAGTTATGTTTGAAAACATAGAGAACATAGTTATGTTTGAGAACTGTAGAAGAAATGGATATAACCATATAATCTAGTTTAAAAGACTGTATTGTTGCACTCAGTAGATAGAGGAATCAAACATCTACCATCAAGAAAACTTAAAATATGTGCCCAGTTCTGGTCTTTATCTACTTGTTCAGGAAACAGTGTAACAGTGATACCTATCTTACTTCTAAATGGTTTTAGAACTTCTGCAATTATTTTTATTAACACTTCTAAAAAGTAGTATTGAGATTATGGACATTTACCAAATTCCAGTGTAAGAATGCTGATGTAGTTTACTGATACGCTGTTATTTTCAGTGCTTCTGATTCCCATTAATATATTTTAATTTTATCAGATGGTGAACATGGATTCAGATACTTCCAGATGGCTTCTTGTGGTCAAGATAATCAGATCAAACTCTGGCTTATTTTGTTTGCAGGTTTCTTAGGTGTGTATAGTGATGGATTTTTCATATTCCAATGTCTTGAGTCTTCAGTGACAATTTACATCTAAGATCAAATTTATACTGCTGTCATGGATTCACAGCCAAACTAGCTACAAGTTGAAAGTTTTCTTTCAATTGTTAGGCAGAAGAGCAGCTAAGGCATGCAGCACTTTGTGACGTTGGGCCCTGTAAATTTTATTTAGTGATCTATTTATCAATAATTGTAAAAGTAAAGATTTAAAAAAAAATTCCCCCATTTTCCTCAAACTTAATGTTATGATAAACATTTGGTTTTAATTAGCATTTTTATCTTTCAGTAACCAGTTACATATCTACTGTGGCCTTTGAGCAGGTTGATAGGTTGAAACCTTTTAATTTACCAGGCAGGGAGAGGTTTCCTTTCATCTTTCAGTACATCTTGGCCCTTGAGCAAGAGCTGGAGAAATTAAAACAGTGTTGGCTCCTGCTAAAACTGCAATGTAGATGTGTGACTGCTATGTAGAGACTAGGCAGATGGCCAAAAACATCTTCAGTGGGTGTTTTTTTGTAATCTCTTTTATATAGAAGTCTGTAAGGATGAATATTGTGTGTACAAATACACATACATTTAATTACATAAAACACTGACATGCTAAGATACAAAGTGAGGAAGTCAGAGATGTTAAAATTAAGTTGTCTCTGTGATCTCTTATCCCGTTTTTTGTAGGCAGTATGTCACAGAGTCAGATCCTCGGTGCAGCGTTATGCTTCTAAAAGCAGCTTGTCTTATACCTTGTCAAATATGTCCATATGTAGTAATTTACTTTTTGTATTTTTAGGTGTTGAATTAAAATATAAATGCACGTTGAGTAGACATTCTGCCCCAGTTCTGGCTTGTGCGTTTTCTTGTGATGGGCAGATGTTAGTTTCAGGGTAAGCACTATCTTTTACTTGTTTAAATTTCATGCAGAGTATTGTAAAACAGAAAGTTCAAAAGAGTTGGAGATTTCAAAATGTATTTCCAATAATTAAGGAATAATTCTGTGACCTCCAGAACTATTGAAGTGTCATTCCAATTGGTCTGTGTCTTGTGGGTGATTGAGTTYGAAATCTAGGATGTTGCAAGCTCTGTTCTCTTGAGTATTGTAATGAGATTCATGATTTCCTGGTTTTGGGGCATTTATGTGGCCTTTCATGAAATATTTTATGTATTGATTGCATTGCACCACTGTATTTTATGTATTGCATTGCACTACTTCCTCTAGCTTGCTTTGCAAATGAAAAGGTTTCAAAAATAAATAGAAGTCCTGAGAGTAGATCGTGGATAGCCATATTCCCTGCATCTGCTTTATAGATACTGCTTGCAAAGATGGAGTAGATACGGTACAGACAGTGGGGAGCAGTGGGAGTGGGGGCCAGTTTGCATAAGCACTGTGCAAATCCTCTACATCAGAAATTCTCATGGAACTGCAGAGTATTCATATTTAACTACTGTTTTTTACATCATGCTGGAGGTACAGCTAATCAGTGTTGTTGTTTTAAGGTATACATGGGAGGAGGGGATTTGGATATCTAAGCTTTTCATAAAGTGGTGTTAAGAAATCTGTTTGTGCTTATTTTGTTTGTGGAAAAGGTTTTTTTCTTCCTCTTAGCTAAAAATAGTTTCCTTTTTCCTCTCTGCATCATTTAATGTCGATGTGTTTTTTTTTTTTTTTTTAAAGGTCTGTGGACAAGTATGTCATAATATATGAAACTGTAAGTATAGCGTAGTGCAAGATCATTCATTGTATTGTTGTCTTTAAGTATCAGCACTACTTCTGCAGTCTCTTATCAATTAAAAGAAATATTAAAGAATAGAAACTATATAAACCCAAAATATTTACTGTGCATTTGGGGGCGGAGGGGAGTTTGAGGAAAAATGTGTCTTGAGAATTGATCAGTCTTTCTCACTTTTTATTTACATTTTTTTGAGGGTCTCTTTCTCTACAGTAGAGTATTATTCAATGAATTCCATACTTACATGTTATCTCCATACTGAAGTAGAAGGATTTTTTGTTATCCTAAATTTATCTTAGCTTCCAAAACAAGAAGGACTGTAGCTTTTGACATAAAATCGGGAATGGTGATCATAGAAATTCTTCAGCTAATTATATATAAAGTGCACATAAAATAGAAGCAGAAAATAGAAGCATAGTAAAGAATTCAAGAAAATTTTTATGTTAAATACAGTGTCTTTTATTTAAAACATATTGTTTAGGCATTTTCTGTAATACTGTTATTACATCCTTTGTGGTTCACTTGTAAGTGGTATTTACCTTTAGTACTTTGTAGTATTAAAAATAATAATAATTTTGCTGAAGACGCAGGATGAACAAATTTTAAGCTTCTCCAGCTTGCTTTGCACATACTATTGTACTGATACAATTTTTCAGTTAGGGTTAAAGTTTTTCACCAAAATCACTAATTCGATACCTTCCCAATTTTTGGCCCAATTATTTTAGTAGTTTGAAGCTTAGACAGATATGTAAGAAGTCCCCTAGATTTTTGGAACTCCAGAAAATTGAAAGATGCAGGAAACCACAGCATAAGTATTTGTTAATACTATTTGTCAGCTTTGTGGCCTTAGGTTTTTACCAAATGGGACAATAACTTCTATAGCTGTTGAGGAGAAGTGGGGACAATAAACCCTTGTGGGAGGGAGAGAGAGTTCAACCTAAAATAGGGCACTTTCCTCATTATGGACAGCTCAAAAAAATGGAGTGCTGACTGATCAATTAGTGATTCAGAATAAGTTTGCTCTTCATCTTTCCAATCTATCTGCACCTGTCAAAGAAATAGTATCTTTCATAAGAAGGAAAATCTTTCAAATCGTAAGTTAAAACTGTGTGGAAATTCAGGAATTTGTTTTTCAGTAGCATCTAGTGGCCAAATAGGAGAACCACAGGTGTGATTAATTATTGGCCCAAYTGAAGGATTATAGCGTGAAGTCTATTTGAGTTTCAGTTACCTCTTCACTTTTAGTCRTTTCTAATCCTAGATTTGTAGAATAAATGTTTCTATCCACATGAGCAACGAGCCAATATGGATGCAATTAATTCAGTTGGTATTTCTGGCATTGTTGTGCTGGAAGTTCTATGCTGGCTGATTGTTGAAGGATAGCAGTGTTGCAGTGAACTGAATAGGGGGCTTCAAGCAGGACGTTCAAGTTGCATTTCTGACTCTGCTGCTGATCAGCTTTGGCAAGGTTGTAYGACTTCTCTGAAGGTAACTTCTGTCATCTTCCAAGAAGCAATTTTATTCCTTATTTTGAAAGAAAGTATACAAATGAATGAACATTCTTTTTACTCTTTAAGATGTAAAATCACAAATACTCTTTTACAGAGTACTGGCAATATCCTTCATACTTTGTTTCAGCATACCAGGTAAGAATTCAGTATGATTTTTCTGTTTTACTGTTAATAAATAAAAGAAATCATTTTCTTGTGAATTTTCACACATCTGTTTTTATTTGTAGATACGTTACAACTTGTGCTTTTGCACCGTACAGTCCCTTACTTGCTACAGGTTCAATGGATAAAACTGTGAACATATGGCAGCTTAACCTTAAGGAACCCTGTGCAGGTTAGTGTGTGAAGTATTTGTAATCTGTTCTTTAAATTTAAAGCACAATATTGTTGAACACCTTCCGAAGATGCAAAAACCCCTCTTTTTCTTACATGCAGTTAGTTTGTAACCTCAGGATTATGTGCGCATTATTTATCTTTTCTCTGAATTGATCTTATTATTGTCCTACAGAGGTATTATCTTTCTGTTTTTTGAAGAAAAGATATACTAGAAGTATTTTAATTTTATTAATCTGCTGTATCTTCTGATATTCACCATTTCTTACTCCCTGGACAGCATTTAAGAGATGAATATTCTTCCTAGAGCTCTGAAAGACTTTTTGGACAAGTATCATTGGCGATGAGTTAAACAGAAAATATGCTGTTTGCAAGCATAATTGTCAACAAGAAATACAGCTTACCAGTTGTTATAGGTGAAAAAAACAAGATAATTAACGTTACAAAATATATCATCACCTAAAATATGTGGAACAAAGGTACATAGATCTTTGTTCAAAGCACAAGAGTAAGTCTGGACTTCAATGTGCTTTTCTAAGGAGGTGTGAGACTTGGTTTCAGGGTCTGCTGATACTTTCCTGTCTTTTTGTTCAATTCAAATTTGACAGAAGTGTAGGCATCTGAGAGATTAAATTCCTCTAAACTTTGAAAATTGATAGGTGAAAGACAAACCTAAATTATTGCCCCCCACTGAAGTAATGTCTAATAAACATTTCTTTTATTACATATTGGGGAATGTATAGTACTGAGAACACTTGAAAAACAGTGTTCATTACTGCCATTGTTCTTAGAACTGGGGTTATTTCATTGTTGGGGTTTTTTGGGGGAGGGGAGGGTGGTGTTTGTTTGTGTGTTTTTTTAACTGTCTTTTATCGTTCCTTTCCAAAGGAAATGCTGTAGAAAATAAATCTAAGGTGGCTGTTGAGGACTGGTCAGAGGACGATGTTTCAGCCTGGCTTTGTGCACAAGACTTAGCAGACTTTGTTGGGCTTTTCAAAACGAATAACATCGATGGCAAGGAACTACTGAATCTTACTAAAGAAAGTCTGATGAATGAATTAAGAATTGGTAAGAGCATAGAAATCCAAATAGCTTTTAATCTTTAGAGTACGTGTGAAATGTTGGAATGAAAGCGAGTTAGGACTTCCATAAATGGATATTTTTTTCCCTGAAATGCATTTTTATTTCATTACCAGGGCTGATAAAAAACCCTAATGTCACATTATCCACAATACTCTTTTTTTTTTTTTTTTTTTTTTTGTGTTTGCTTATACCTAGAGATGTAAAATGCACTTCCACCAACAATGCCGTGTTAAGTGGTCTTACCTGTTTTTGTTTCTATTTTCCATTTTAAATCTTGTATCATTAAGCTGTGGAAAAGGAATTTCAGCTTTTGTTTATACTTAATGATTCTGGCTTTGTTAAATAGGATACTCTATAGTTTTTCCTATCAGTCTGCAAAAGTGCCATGTTTATACTACTATGTGGTCAACTACCTTGAATTTAGCAGTGAAATTCTTCAGTGTACTGTTACCATAATAGAAAAACACAAGGTATGTTTTAGTTTTTACTTATTTTGGAGATCATAGAATCATAGAATCATTAAGGTTGGAAAAGACCTCTAAGATCATCAAGTCCAACCGTCGACCCAACACCACCACACCCACTAAACCATGTCCCAAAGTGCCACATCTACACGTTTTTTGAATGCCTCCAGTGATGGTGACTCCACCACTTCCCTGGGCAGCCTCTTCCAGTACTTGACAATCCTTCCGGTGAAGAAATTTTTCCTAATGTCCAATCTAAACCTCCCCTGGTGTAACTTGAGGCCATTTCGTCTCGTCCTATTGCTAGTTACCTGGGAGAAGTAATTTTACTTGATGATTGATAGGATAGGAACTGTTATTGATAGGATAGGAACTATTATTTTTTATTAGCTGCTTATTTCTTGTCCTGTTAGTCTTTGCTTCAGCTCTGAAAGAATGCTTCATTACCATGCAAATCATAGAATCATTAAGGTTGGAAAAGACCTTTAAGATCATCGAGTCCAACCAAGTGCAACTCTTTGGACACAGCCAGCCAGCCAACTCCTTATCCTTCCAACAGTCCACCCATCMAACCCATCTCTAATATAGAGACCAGGTGGTTGTGTGGCACCATGTTAAAGGCCTTACAGAAGTCCAGGTAGATGACATCAGTAGTTCCCTCCTTATCCASCAACGCAGTCATAGAAGGCCACCAGATTAGTCAGGCATGATTTGCCCTTTGTGAAGCCATGTTGGCTGTCTCTAATCACCTCCTTGTCATCCATATGCCTTGACATAGCTTACAGGAGGATCCGTTCCATGTTCTTACCAGGCACAGAGGTGAGACTGACTGGTCGATAGTTCCCAAGGTTTTTACCACTTTTAAAAATGGGTCAATCGAACTGTAACTCAAACTAAGGAATGGAACGCCTACAACTGGCATGTGGTTTTATTCTTGGTGCTGCATGCTTCCGTTTTGTAAATCGGCACTCATTGTTCTGCATCTCCAGTAGCAAGAACTCCTAAGGCATGATTGCAAAGTCTCAGAACCTCTGTGTGAGTCTAACTGTGTGTTGTGCAGACATGGCGCAAAGGCAGAAGATTAAATATATGCTAGTAAGCTTATACTTGTGAGAATGGCTCTACTTCATGTGGTTTTTCTCCAATTATGGCGGTGCAAAGAGTRTAAGGAACAGGGGCCAGAACCTCTTAATGGAGTCTCCTGATCCTGCTACAGTGCCCATGAATTTTGCTGTCCTGCTTGGTGTAATATTCTACTAGAAGAGCGGTTGATGCATACACTTGGGAAGTGAGAAAAGGTGAATTTGATCCACAGCCTAAGGCACACTGGAATCCAGACTTCCTGATGCCTAGGGGCAGTGCTAAACCACTGAGCCGTTACACAGAGGGTTGGAAGTGGAGTAGATATCACATCCTTCTCATCCTCTTTTGTGTAATGCTACATCAACAGCAGAGTCCTTGTGTTAAGTGTGCTCAGCCTTACTGGAATTAGACTTTTTGGGAGATTAAGCAACATCTGAAAGCCTCCCRACTGATCTGTGACAGACGTAGCACTTTATGTCCATAATGGTGACATAAATATGACCCTATGCCAAACTGCAGGGCAAACCTGGTCCAAGGGTGACRAGTCCTCACTCAGGTGCTCTGGTGGCAGGTAGTCTTCTGTTTGGAGGGGATGATGGCACTTGTGCRCTCTTACAGTTTCATACTGTTATTTATATAGTCCAGTTTCAAGGGAGAAACACTGCTATCTTCYGCTCTCTTTCAGTTTTATCTACAGTTAGCTTTGCACATGCAGCAGTGTATGCGATTCTATTATGCATCAACTAAAATGCTGTTCTGCCAGGTAGCCACGTCTTTGCAGCAATGTTGCACCTGCATTTGTGTTACTGTTTGTTTTCGTTACTCCACAAAGTTATTGTTAGCCAACAGGAGTGATGTGCTGTAGCTGAGCTGTTTGTAGTGGTGGCCAAGAGCGTCTGCAGGTTTTTCTGTATTTGGTGGGGGTGGCGAGATGGAGCTGCGTCTCCTGTAACGCAACTGCTAATTAATAGAAGACCTAACCTCTTTGCCTTACACGTCTGTATTGTCCACTTCATGTACGAATAACTTTTCAGAGTCTCTAGGCCTGCGCAGTAAAGTCCTCCAGAAAATTGAAGAACTGAGGATGAAAATGATCTCTGTTTCTGTTACTATCCCCGATGAGTTCTTATGTCCTATAACAAGGGAGCTTATGAAGGACCCTGTCATTGCAGCAGGTATGTCTTTAAATGGCGCTGACTAAAACAAATGACTTAAGGGTAAAGATAGGTGTGGGAACACAAAAATGGGCGTATCTTATCAGCTGTAGAAAGATAAACTATTCTAAATAGCTGTTGCAACAAAATAGAACTGTGGTAAACGTTTAACTTGCCAAATTACGTCTCTGATACGGAGAAAARTACTGTATCAAGCAATTCGCTTAGCGTCAGCTCTGCTGATGAGGCTGTATAGATTTTTTTTTTAACGTTCCTTCCTTTACGTGCCTTTGCAAATATAATTACAAACCTAATTGCAGAGTTGTCTCGGTAAGTGCAAAATGGAATTGTGCACAGAGCAGGGGGAAAAACCAAACAGCCGCCTCATTACTACTCTTAGCACACCATGTATATGGCAGTTAAGTTTGTACAGAATGAGATTCATCTAAATTCAGCAAGACCTCGGAACCGAGATACACAAGGAGGAGAAGAWGTTACGTAGTTAAAACATTTTATGAAGAACTAGTGTTTTACAGTTCTAATCTTGGGGGCAGGGATGGGAGGCATATGAGCATCAAGAGAGCAGTATTTTTTTTTGATGCTCTGTAAGCAGTGACTAACTTCATTCAGTTTTGAGGTATCAGGCCAGACTTTTGAGAATTAAAACGTTCAAAATATGAAAACATGTGCTAGCTGCTGGAGTGGTAAGCACTGCACTTTTAACAGGGTTTGAGCCTCTAAACAATAGCAGTAGGAYGACAGCCTTGCRTATCCTTTTTTTTTTAATATAATTTTGAAATAAGGATACATAGTTTTAGAGCTGGATAATTTTGCTGAAAAGCTGAAAATTACTGCCAGTCACTATTCACATGTATATTACAAAATCAAATAGGCATTTTTAGGAGAAACTGTTGACCTTTTAAAATAAAATCGTTCACACGTGTGTGTGATCAACTATACTGTTTACTAGCTAATAAATATTGCCTGTGTGCCATTCAGCATTCGTGTATTACACTGCTGTCCTGAAACACGGGATTCCTCTGCTTTTCAGAACACAGGGTGGGCATATATGGGAGTTCCTCACACTGCCTAATTTTTATAGAAGTTGATGAATARTAACAGAAATGTCAACGATTGCAGCAGGAGAAAGGCTGGTTTGTGGCAAGACAGGTGAAGGAAAGTTTAGTTTAGTGTTTGGAAACTTCTGTATGCACCAGCTAGCTACTCCACTGCCCAGCACTATAGAACTGAAGTTCCTGCAGTATGAAGACAGCTACAGCTGCCTTTAAGATGTAGGCAATTTTGCAGATTCAAACTGGAGGAATTTAGATACTGCTGAGATTAGAAGGTAACTAACTGAAGTGAGCTGGGTATTTTATTTAGTTCAGTAAGCTAAGTAAGCTCTAAGTAAAACTTCTATGCCTCTGTGCTATGTAGAATTTAAGGAAAAATAAAAAGAAGGTAGAATGCCAAATTGTGTGTTTCTTCTACTCAGGTGACCAGCCTAAGTAAGATTTTTTTCCATGTTAAAAGTGGCTCACACTCAATAAAGGGGAAGGAATTAGAGTGTAGCCCTGTGTTAGAGGAAGGGTGGAGGACACAGGTTTGCGTTTCGTCAGACAGAGGTGTCCTGGGTGGCTGTGCTAATACTTGGCCGGGGGCAGGGGGGAAGGAGGGTGGGGTTTAATCCTGTTTCTGTTCGTTAAGGAACAGCTTGTTTGGGTACTGACTGGAAGAGCTGAGGTCCTGAAACTAGGCAGGTGTCRAGGRCTAAGTGCCTGCCCAACGCAGGGCTTGGTCAGCCAGCCRAGTGCCAACAGTGTTCGTCGCTGAGCCCTGCACAGTAGCAGTTGGGTTAGCCATTGGGTGTTAACGAGCTTTTACTCCACATTATGGATCATTCAAACAGAAAGGAAAGTCTTATTTAATGTGCATAATATATTTTGGTGATCTGCAGTCAGAGACAGAAACATGAAACTAGTCTGAACTGTTTACATTCATGGTCAGCTTTCATTGTCTTTTTTTGTTTGTTTGTTTTGGGGTTTTTTGGTGTTGGTGKTTTTTTTTTTTTTGTTTAACTGACATGCTGGTTTTATTACCTGCTCTGTTTCATGTACAGTACTGGTTCAGTACCTTTTATCTTTCTTCTCCCATTGTCCTTAACTAGCAAATACAAACATTGTGCTGTATTTTTGTATTTGCGTGGGGGTGCGTTATTACTTGCAAATGSTTGGTGAGGCTTGACAATGTCTAGTATAGTGTCTTTAGAGTAATTTGTTGTTTAGTTCTAAACTGAGCTAAGCCAACTGCAGTTGCAGGAAACTTGATGAGCATCACCTGCTTTCTTTAAAGGACCTTTTTTTTTTTAACGGAAGTAAGCACTGTTGTTCTAAGTGCTGTCAGTTGCAGTTTCCTGGCTACTCACCTCACTGTTTCTTTCTTAAGACATCTTTCTGATGATTCCTTTTTTTCAGCCTTGTAATGAACTTCATCTGTACTGTACAGAATTCCTTAATCACAGCTAAGGATAGAGGAAGATTTTTATGTGGTTTGGTCCTGTTTACCACTTGTGTACCTTGGTCACAAGTTCATGCATGAACGTGGCTTAATCCCATGACCTCATCAGAGACAGTCCCTTGGGTGGGAAAGGGCTAGTTTTGCAAATGCCCAATGCTGGCATGCCTCTGCTGCTAGCAGACGTCAGGCAATCACTACTGTGGCAAAACATCAGTGTACAAGTGGAGCCTTTTCTAAGATCTAGATTTTGTGTGTCCCGTGTTGTCCCCACCCCATGCCTACTGCCATACCTGGCTCTCTGGGGGAAGGTGTCAGACACGGCTGCAAGAATTCTTCAAACACCATGCTGCTTTAGAGTCATCAGTGAACTGATGCAGCTGTACCTGACTGATAAACTTGCAGTGTTTTCTAAAGTAGCTTGTACTAGTTACTCTGCTAAGTACAGTATAATTTACAAAGTTGAACAAAATTTTGCTCTTAATACTGCTGTATAAAGTTTTACTGTAATATATTTATTTATGTAATTGGAAGCAAAGTATTAGTTTATGGTAAAGCTTTCACAGACCATGTAACTTTTCTATTATTTCTCAATTTTCCTGTTTGGAAATACTGATTCCCTTACATCCCTTTTAAATTTAAATATCTAAAATCTTTACAGTGTAACAGTGCCCAAGCATCTGTAATAAAAGCTTTTGCTGATGGTTTCTTTGTAGATGGCTATTCCTATGAAAAGGAAGCAATAGAAAACTGGATCAGCAATAAAAGACGATCTAGTCCCATGACGAATCTTGCTCTCCACTCTCTTATGCTTACACCAAATAGGACACTAAAAATGGCCATCAGTCGCTGGCTAGAGACTCAGCAGAAATATAGTTAAACCGCTTCGTTTTGAAGTTGTTTATTAAAATTAATAGAGATGAAATTGTATGTAGCTAAAGGAAATAACTGTATCAGAAACAACTGGAAAGAAAAAACTGTGTTTCTGCTCTAATCTGTGGCTGTAATTTAAATGTTTGTTAGAAAGAAAATCTTCACTGTTGGAAACTCCCAGAAAATTACTGAAAAGCTTTTGAGTTATTGGTAATTTTACTTGGCGGTAATTCTGTTTAAGAAATCAAGTATTCAGATTCACAGTTTTTCAAATAAAGTTTTCTTAAGATTTTCAGTACATTTATGAGTTTTGAGTCTTGATTTTGCCAAGTTAGTCTTTCAGAAGGTAAACAGCAAAGTATATAATCCATATTTTTTTTCCTAATTTAAAAACCAAAAATGTGCCTTTCTGTTCCCTACTACTGAACATGTAGTTGGAAAAGTTACAGGCGAGAGTTTCTCCTGTAACCATCAGTGACTACCTCTCATCCCACAGGTATATTAATCATCTTTATTTTGTATGGAAAAAATACAGTAGCTGTGCAAAAATAGAACTACAGAACAAGACTAATATAGGACTTGTACAAAATATCAAAGAAACAGTAAACAATAAATAAGCTAAAGCATAATGATGCAAACTCAAAAAGAATTTGTAAAAATGGGTACGGCTGTTTACAATGTACATAAAACACTGTATACAAACAAGACGTGAAAAGTGTCTATGTAAAGTTGACCACTCCGACCCAACTGCACTCACAGGAATGTCACTACATCTGTTTATTTTCAGAATGTTCTTGCTGATATAAAACCTTATTTCCTCCAAAACACTTCACAACTTCATCCTGTCATGCAACTACACATACACTTTTCCTCAAACTCTCATCCTCACTCCATCAGTTTCCTGGGTTTCTCATAAAAACACTTACTAAACATTTCATTGCTGTACCTTTTCCACGAATAAACAATAAATCATTTTGCTTTAAGATAGCACCCAAAGGTGATTAGATAAACTATATAAAGTGCGATTATTGTTAATATGCCATAATATTGTGTTCTTCAGTGCAATAACCAATATGGTCAAAGCCTTTCAATACTCATGCAAATGTCGCTTTATTTTATTTGATATCTTCTAGTTACTAAAAATAGTTATATTTACATGTCAAAACATGGCTGCTTATAGTTTATGCATACACAAATTATTTTACTTCCTAAATGTACATCATGCAACCCAAATTAGATCCCACTAGAAAAGTGATAAAATACTTTGATTTAAAAAACAACCCATACATATACAGATCTGAGTATTATGCAGCAGATATCTTTCTTAACACTGTTTTGAGAAGTAAGCACTTAAGCATTATAGAGGCACGATTATTAAGTGGTGAGCTGTAATATAACCAAAAGCCAAGATTAAAGCCCTATGTAATAGGAAAGTCTTATTTAATGGTAAAAGGTAATGGAAAGGATTTCTCTGCTTGAGGTCCTAGTTGGGTGGATTGATGATCCTAATTGACGCTTTCTACACAAATTTGCTATTCCAGTTACTGTAACTGTCCTGTGAACAGTTATTCCAGAACTGTAACTGTTCCTGTAGGAACAGTTTAAAGTGGTTGTCTCCCATTAAGTACTGGCCAACATGGACAGCTTAAACTCACAAGTGACCAGCCAATCGGTATTTTGTATAGAAGTAATACCCTATGATGTTACGAGCCAAGTTTTACAACCCTGTAAACATACAAAATAATATTTATACATTTGATTCAATGAATGATCGCTTTGGTTTTGTAGACGTGACATGACTTAGATGGCTTTCCTTACCGATGTGAGACTGCTGTTTTGATACAGCACCTGGGTATAAATGCGCAGCTTGTTTTGGTGCTCTGTTGTCTTGACAGTGGGCAGGAATTTGGCACTTAAGCTCCTCGCGTTCCTTAGCTTGCATACCATTCTGGTTGCTATCTCCTGGGGCAGCACCAGTAGAGGGAATTTTCGTTTGGTAGTGTTTGACCGAGAACTGCTCAAAATCTGAGGACTGAATGCCCCCAGAAGCAACATTTGCTGATAATCCATCCGATGCCTGAGAGTGCCAAGTGCGACTGGATTGAGTATTTTGCTGCTGAAACCTTGCAGTCTTATCCATGATTCCCATAAATGGGGTATTGCGAGGTCTGTGTTCAGCAATATTACCCTGAACTTGATTAACATTGCTCTCCTTGAGTCGAACGTCTGGGCCTAGCCCCTTAATACTATCTGAAAAACTACTAGCTGAAGTTAAGCTGCTAGATGAGCTGGCAAGAATCATACTACTGGATGGAGAACTAGAAGAGACACCACTGGTTACAGGACTTTGCTGCCTTGCTTCACTGAAATTCGTTTGAGTAGGGGCTGTTAACCTGTCAGCGGTTTTAGACTTACTTGCAAAAGAATGGGAAGAGAGATTCTCATTATGCTGTGAATGGGAACACTGGCTGGACATAAACTTCTCACTGTGCAGTTCAGAACTAGGACCTGTGGAAAGACTTCCAGATGATACTGTGCTTGTCCCATCCAAATGCTGAATTTTAGGGTGCCGGACTGGCAACGGACTTTGGGGAAGATGCTGAAAAGATGATTGTGTCTTTGTATTACACTGACTGCTTCCCATTTTTGATCCAGGCTGGATGGAGCTCAAGTGCTGATTAGTTTTCACAATCTGCGCCTGCTTTGTTGGCTGCATGATCAAGCCTGGCTCTCTCAGATATTTATTGCTTGTTCTGCTTTGAGGGGACACAGATCTAGCYTTCTGCTGAGCACCTTCTTGAAGGGTCCTGCTGTATGATGAAGCAGCTAAGGAACGCTGCAGCCTTTGTGGAGSGGAAACAGATTCATCCGAGTGTGGCAGTTCTTCCTCCCTGTCTTGAAGATTAAAATTATCATTCACACCTTGTATAATGCCCTCCTCCTCATTATCAGAGTTGTTACTTTGCTGTAGTAGCTGTGGAGACTGATGCTTCTGTTGCTGCGTTCTCTGGAACTGTTTGCATTCCTCTTCTACTCGAGCCAGAAGACGTTTTATCTCTTGATTGCTAGGACACAGCTGTGTGGCTTCACGTAAGTCAGCAAGAGCAGCAAGTAGCTTTCTGTTGGGGGGGGGGGAGGGAGGGGAAGTAAATTTAATAAAAACCTGGGGCAAATCTGGGTCTCAGCACTGCCTACTACTAATCCACCTCCACCACTTTCAAAGAAATATTCTGATTTGTCATCTGCTGCAGGTGGTGACAACCTAAGAATTGGATGTTCTCCAAACCAGGTAATTCTTTCCCCTAAACCCTTCCCCTTGTATCGTAACAGCTTTTTCAGGAAGGCAGCAGAAGTCTGCTGATAACACTAGGAACTGAAGCTTTGTCTCACAAGCCCTTCACTGTTATCTTCAGAGTAGGTGACTTGCTGAACTCTGCTTCACGACCATTTATTGTTCTGCTTAGAAGAGACACGGTGAATCAAAAAGGCACCTGCCCCTGTACTTCAGCTATACCACTATAGTTTGGTATTTTTCCAGCTTAGAGAGATGGTTCCTCCTCTCTCCTCTTGTTTTTATCTTGAACTGCTAATGATTCAACATATCCTGCCCTATAAAAGCACCCAGTTATTCTTGGTAATAAATAATGCAGCGCTGGAGTTTGATGGCGCACTGCTGACAACATTCTGCTGAGTCACATGGAGTAGCCGTCCCATTCACTCTTACACTTAAAATAATCCCTCTTCGTATCAATCTGTAACTTTCTGGACTGCCTAATGACCTAAATGAGTATTCAGTACTGCTTTTTTGGTTTGGTTGGCTTTAACTGATAGAGAGACCTAATACAGAAGGAAAATGCACAAGGAAAATAACTTTTTCTTTGCAAGTTCCAAATACAACTAGCGGAAAAGAAAAACAGTTACTGAAAGTATCAGGAAGTTAAAAAAAAAATCTGTGCAGATGCACAGAATCAAACAGTACCTGCTGTTCCTCTTGGCTCTTGCTCTCGCATAATAGGCTTCGTAAGACTTGGGTTTCAGATCCAATGCTTTGGTAGCAAACTCTTCAGCCATACCAAAGTCCTAATAATTTAAACAAAGGTACTCATTATACATTGACAATAAAAGAAAGCTGCATGCTCTTTATTCATGGTACTGCTTCTAGCTTATGCAGTATAGAAAAGCCACCTTTATCAGACAGCAAGAGCAGGTATTTTCTGAGAGACTGAGAACAGACCTCATCTTGCTAACCTTGTCTCTCCTGTCTAAGGGAAACCGACTCCAAGGTAGCTAAAAAGCAATGTTGATATAGATAAGAGATGGTTATTTGCAACCCAAATATGTTAAAATGCTAGAAGAGACTGCATGTTTAGCAGGATAAATGACCACCTCAGATAGCAAGGCTTTAGAATGTGTTCTGAAAAAAAGGCCAGTTAAAGACCTAGAGAAAAAACAAGAAAAATCAGGAAATGGGTTGGACTAGCTTTCTTTGCTAAGGCACGTGAATTTTTTAGAGAACTGCACTAGATGTGATGTATTTGGTCTTCATTTAACAAGAACACTGAGTAAGAGTTTAGTAAATTGTTGGTTAAACCAAAGACTGGAATTAACAAAGCAGGATTGAAAAGGAGGGCAAAGATGCCTATGGGGAAGATGAAGACAGAAGCAAATCTAATTTTTCTAACAGCCATGCACAGCACAGGGTGATCATGATACTGAATTATATTGAGCATGATGACACAGAAGGTTGGAAAGTACTAACAGCCAAAAAAAGGTCTGGAGATACCACGCAAGAGCAGAGTAACGTGATGAACTTCAGACATAAGGTGATGCACTTCAGATTAGCAAAATGTAAATGAGAGTTTATCAGTGGGATATGATAAGAAACGCACACACACGCATACACATGCACTAGTTGGTCACAGAGCCACTTTCTGCTGTTAGTTTGATGCAACTGAAAAAGCCAATCTCATCCTGGAAGGCATCAGGAGAGGTAGTTCTGGCACAGAAAGGAAAGGATTAGTACTGCTGCGCAAAGCAGCGTCAGAGCTGCCTATGTAAGTCCTGGACCCCTATGTTTAGAAATTCTTCAAATTGGAGCAGATGCCAAGAACAACTTGGATGACTAGGGAATTAAGAAGTTACTGTTTAAGAAGAAGGAACAGTGTAAGGTATATTCAGAAAATCAGAAGGGTTTGCTCTGATGGTCATTCAGGTTCTTACCAGCCATCTGATGCACTGGTGAAGGTACAAAGAAACAACCAGCACACACAATACAGCCGTAGTAGCAGGTTATGCTGTATGGTAACAAAGGGTAGTGGTGGTGGCATTTTCCATTTAGTCTTTTAAAAGTACCACAAACATCCAGCAGTTCATCATTCCAAAATAACTGGACTACATAAGAACAGCTATAATAGATCCCCCACGGCAACACACCCTCATCTTATGAACTGTCCCCATTTGTTGTCACAACAAAGCCCAGTATCAGGATACAGTGAAAAGGATTCTAAAATAGCGAAAATAAATGTCCAAGTAGAAACTCAGTAACACAGTAGAATAGAAGTCTAAGATTCCCAATGCCAGAGAGGCAACAGATTAACAGCACGAGCTTACATTTGTTTTTCGGCGACATCGTGATAAATTTAGGTATAATGAAACTCTCAGCTCACTGAATGCCTTCATTTCTTCTCCAAATCCTTCCCTTGGAAACTTCCTCAAGGCGTACTGATAGCGCTGTGCTGCTTCCTTCATCTTACCTTTCTACAAATTCAGGGAACAAGAGGCTTTTCACAAACTCTTAATATTGCAATACTCTTGCAAAAAAGCACATTTATATTTGATGTCTACCAAGAGGTGCTCTTCAAGTAGAAAACTGAGCCAGATTTTTTTAAAAAGTAAATATATGTAGTATGAATTACACTTACAAACAGACACAGTGAGAGAACTTGCACGTTAACTAGCGTTTGTGTTTGTTTCCGAACTCATACCTTTAGTGGTATTTCACCAGGATAATATTCGCATTAATACGTACTACTGGTACCAGAAAAATTCATAGATGTACAATTCATGTATGATACAATTCATTCTTTCTTTCTTTTTTTAAACAGAGCAGTCAAATATCTGATGATGTAGTTGATTAAAACTCTAAGGCACAGATGCTTCTAGTAGAGCATTTCCTTAACCAGGAATGGTGTATCCTTAACCAGGAATGGTGTATCCTTAACCAGGAATGGTGATACTGCAGAATAAGCTCTGGCAATGGAAGGGGCTGACGGAGAGGGAGAAAGAGTCAGTACAACCTTCAAACATCCAGTCCAGCTACTGCCAGATTCACTTCAGGTGTCTCAGCCATGATTAGTTGGGTGACTGAGCCTATGAATTTAAAGTAGTAAAAGGTCACTCTCCTACTACTTAACAGAGGTTGAATAAGAGAGCTAACCGGTCCCTCAGGACTACCTGAATGATCCACCCCTGCATCAGAAATACTCAGACTCTGCAAGAGATGCTTGGAGAACATCTCCATAATAAGATTTGAAGATTTGAGACAGTTTTGCTAAAAACACTGAAATCCTCCTACTATAGTAAGAAAAGCAAATCTTTTAGTTAACAGATGAAGAAACTTTTCTCTTTACGGATGTTACAAGTTAATTTATTTTCATAAACATTGCGTGTCTTATTATTTAAGTCATCTTAACACTCAAAGTGGTCAAAATTTACTGTTGAATCTGGCAAGGAAAATATTTAAGGTTTATCTTATTTTATTCATCTGGAGAGCTGAGAAGTAGTTACTGCATACTGTGAGCACACTCAAATACATGTTACTCCGCAAAATAACTCTCCATTTAGAACACTTTGGCAAATAAATAAATCAAAGTACACTGGAAAAAGTTTAACAAGCTAAATGACATACCATAGCTCTAGCAAGTCCATTCAAATTACCATAATAAAATTAAGCACTCTAAAAGGAGACACCAGCAGGGAATTCAACCTCTTGTAACAAATTGTAAAACATGTTAGTGCCAAGTCCTGCCACGTTACTCTSTGGTCTCGGAGTCTAGGCAGGGTTCAAACCTGCAGAGCTACTTGAGGAGAAACTGCAGAAAATGAATTGGCGCTGGTGATACGGTGGCACCTTCTCCCTGAACAACCAGGGAGTCGCATTCAGCACAGCACTGGAGAAGTGACGCAGGAGAGCATCCCAGGGGTGACAGAACTGCCCTTGTAGCATAAAATCTGTTACCCTTTAGGTTGAAAGGTGTCCCGTGCTTAAAGGTAACTGCTTGGACATAAATCTCTAAACCCATTTCAGGATCAATAAACTTGATAAATTATCCAGATGCATTCATAAGACTCCTATACGGAATTTGGGAGAATCTAAACAGGTCCACCCTGATTCATGACGGCAAAGTCTCAAGGGTCCCTCTTCTGTACTATGCAAAGCCACTTGATATAGAACAAAGATCAGAGATAAGGTGGCAGATATTTGAGGGCCCTTATAAAATAAAAAAACCCTACAAATTACAAGTCTTGTAGCTAGGACAGACTTTGAATGATGCTTTTATAAGCCATTCAGCACTGTGTTGCACTAGTGAAGTAACACAGGTGTATCACAGAGTTTACAAAAATAATTCCAGTCTCTCTTCTGAGCAATAGATCACCACTAGTAAAAAGAATGTATCAAAAGAGCTGTCACTTGCCTCATTATATATTTAAATAGCACACAAAAGAGCATTATCCTGAAGAAAAGAATATGCCTGTCACTTAGTTCAACAAGGCACTTTACAAACAAGCACCTTACATTGTGAGTTGCTCTGAAGAAGCAACTGACTGCTACAAATGTTCACAGAGCAACTTGCTCAACAGAAAGAAAATGTACTTAACATTTATTTATTTTACACAGGAGCTCTCAATGATTCCTTCCCAGGGTTCTCAAGATTCCTTGGTCTCATTCCCAACATGAGAGGATGTGCAAGTACACCTCTTGTTTGAACAGAAAAGAGGTATAAAGAACTTTAATATACCTTCAGACAGAAGTCCAATTACAATGTTCTGCTATCGAAAAAAAATAAAATCTACCTACTTTGTACAGTATATTTCCTTCTTCCATCAGTTTCTGCAGCAGAATAAGGAGAATATCGGGTTTTGAGGTGGCCATTGCCCATGCTGCATTTCCTGCAAGTTAAATTTTAAGGATCTCTGACAAAAGGGAAGAAAGAGTGTTCCTGGTATCTATTCACACTAGAAAGCCTAATCCTACTTCAGTAGATATTCCACCTGAATGGAATAATAACCACAACAACAACAACAACGTGTACATATATATTTAAAAGATGTATATATCCATACCTGCCCCCTGCCACCCCACAGATAGCAGCCAGATATTAAATGGTCCGATCCATTTTACACCTGGTCTAAAGCCAGTATAGGACAGTATGAAAGTCATGGTAAAGTTCGGGCCTAAGTAAGGATCTGTATTTGATCATAATTAGTACCCAAATAATAATAAATGGTGATTTAAAGGTACTACAGATTCAATAATTATCATGTACACAGCTGCACCACCTACTTGCCTACTGATAATACGTGATTTGGACATATACTTTTTGCCCACCCTTTGCAAAAATATACAATTCTATAATTTATTAAAAGAATGTTATTTAAATGTAACACTTCTTAATTTAAATTAATAGTGTCAGAATTAAGTATCACTAATAGCATAACCATCATTTTCTTGTTTAAGTATATCATGATAGAATAAACACGTAAAGATTGGCTCCTCCAGACCTCCTCATCAACATACATCGAAGAAAGGGACAGAATAAAATTACAAGCATTTCCTCACTTCTGAAGTAAGTCTTGTCTGTCTTTAAAAGAAAGAGATTAATTTCTCTTGAGCGGGCACCTGCAAACCTGCAAAAATCTAGTGTGTATTTCAAGATTTATTTATTGAATCTACTTTACAGTAATTCTAGCAGAGCAGATATTCAGTTGTTTCTCCTGAGTATAGCATAGTTTTACTAACCTAGTTTAGCTCCTTTTCTCAGTAGCATAACCACTACTGATGTATTACGACATCCAATTGCTCTGTCCAGCGGCCGCATGCCGCTGTGGTCAACATGCTCAATCATTGCTCCTTTCTCTACCAAATACTGCACCTGTGAAAAGAAGCAAGACAAGCCTTGTGACATTAGTTTTGGTAGGAGAGGCAGAATCTTCCTTGAAGTATACCGAGTATACACTCCAGAGTATGCTAAAGCCAGTTTAAATCCATTGAACTGAATCCACGGAAGACAACACAGCATGGGAATACTGTCAAACTGCACCTAAGAGCTGCAGTTAAGGAATTAAAAAAAACCCAACACCCAAATTCCTGGAAGTACCTGTGTCAGAAAAACACTAAGACCAACACATTACGCTTGTTCCCTCCTTTGTCATGCCCTGCATGCCAATAAGCAGACGCGGCAACTCAAGCACAAGGGCAGCAAGCTCAGATGAACACGGAGCAGCAGCACAGGCCCTGGGGTTTCAGCTTCTAGTGCACCGTAACACTACGATGACAAGCATGAAGTGCGCTATCAGAATGTGCTCCTGGTTTAGGACACGATGCTACACAAATACAATAAACAGAAAATACACAGACTACTATCATGTAATGCGAGATATTTAAAACATTCTAGTTATCAGTGTAGATACAAGTTATGGTGCTGAGGGACCACTTCTTGTTCTATACGAAGAAAAACACATTTGTAATTTTATTCATTTCTTAACCATTTACTACTCAAGTCTAATGCTGCAGTTGGACAGAAATGCAGCAAACATAAAATGCAGTAAGGGCAAACAAGAAAGTTTAAGAAAGCAAAATATGTACGCCAGACACCATCAGCTTCCACCACGCATTCACCAAGCACCCAGAGCAATGGAGTAATTCCAGGAATTGTCCATCGGCAATACTGATCAGAAGTGCAATATATAGGAAATGACAGCAATGGCAGGTTTGATGTGAGCAATAGTTCTTCCACATAACCACTGCTTGCCCAAATGCGACTGGCAGAGGTCCAGTACRGGAGGAGGAATTTCCACCACCTCCTGCCGACAGCCCCGAGACCCAAGGCCGCTGGCCTGCCCAGCGAGCCTCAACCAGTGTCACTCCACCTCGTCTGCTGCCCTAGCACAAAGATCAGGCTGCTCAGCCTCAGGAACCGCTGGTGTGGCCAGTCCGACGGGAACTGGGAGTCTGTACTGCTCCAGTGCAATAACCTACAGTAAAAGGAGGTCCAGGAGACTGGATATCCCTCATTCCCAAGCTGGGTCGACAGTTGGACTCGATGATTTTAAAGGTCTTTTCCAACCTTATTGATTCTGTGATTCTAAAAAATACACAATCATTGCAAAAATCTGTGATGTTAAAAATACAGAGGATTCTAAACCACRGACTTTAAACTTATTGTATACTTTTGATCTCAGTTACAGGCATGGTCCGTTTCAGATTCAGAAAAACTTCACCTAAAATGCCTTAAATTCTTGCATGGTAACATTTATTATAGAGGAAGAAGGTAGTATGTGAGAAAGGTACAGGACTGAAAAAGGAACTTCAGTTGTTGTCCTATTTCTGAAGTGACCTGTGGAAAAAACTGAATTTACACCTCAAGCCTTGGATTTCCACATATACAGACTGGATAGTAACACTGAGATGTGCCCAGTGCCACCCTCACAAGATGAAAAGCGTAAGGATTTCTAACAGTTCTCTCCCTGCTATGCAAAGCATGTAAGATACCTGTCAAAGACAAGTAATGCTGCCTTACGATGGAGAATCAAAATCTTTCTGCATTTCATCTATTCTGGCAATAGTCTTATTCTTCCTACACCTCTCTCTCGGAGTCTCAGTTCCACTATGACACCCAGCTGACTGGGACCCTGTCAGGTTACCTCGACGGGTTTGCAGAGGCTGAAAAAAGGTATTTTCCTTTCATGTCCCAAAGGCTGCCTTTTTTTTTTTTTTAAATTCCCGTTCATCCAACACAGAAATTGTAAATGCTACTTTTTATTGAGATTTAAAACACTCCCAATGAAGTACAACAGCACGCTCTAAAACATAACGGCATAATGCTGAACTTTATCACAACTACCTCGGTACTAAAACCTTACTCAGAAAAGCATTTTCTAGATAAACGCACTGCAGTCAAGATGCTAGCAGTGTAAGCATCTTGGCGACTTCCTCAAATTTCCTTTCCATTTTGGCTGGCAATATTTTTTCTAAGCTTTGTTTTATATTATGAAAATTCAATACATGCTTAGTTCTTCTACTGTTAGTTCTACTTACAATATCAGCATCTCCATAAAAAGCTGCCAGGTCTAGGGGTGTTCGTCCATTTTTGTCTGTCTGATCGGTTGTTGCGCCTTTCTCAACTAAATACCGAACCACTTCCCTGTGGCCTTTTAGACATGCCCAGCTCAAAGCTGTCAGTCCTTCTCTGTCCAGAGATGAAATAGCTGCACCTGTAAAATGAAAATTAACTTTGTTATGAAGATGTCCTGTTTAATAAGCAAAACTACCTAAGTCACACAGATGCAGTCTCTGGTAAAGCTGTGCAACCTTGAACCACTATTTATTTTCTACCTTCAGAAAGCAGAAATTCCACAGTGCTCAAATGTCCTTCACAAGAAGCCACCATAAGTGGAGTTCGGCCTTGCTTGTCACTTAAATTCACATCAGACCCATGCTCCACTAGGAGTTTAGCAATCTGAAATAGAAAACAGAAATTTAAAAATAAATTGGCAGGTTTAAATTTTAGCCATAATAGCACGAACTTTTAAAGATGAGGACTAAGGTGTTATTTATAGCAATCATTGAGAAATCCTCCGCAACTCACGTCTTAACTGTTTGCAGTTCAGGGCCTTCTCCTGACAGGAGTGGCCAACATGAGGAAGGCACCTGACTCTAAGATTCTCTCTCCATTAATACAGAAGCAGTAGAGAGGATCTGAAATTGTCTCTGTTCTTGGCTTAGGAAATAAAATATTTTAACTCCCACATATTATTTTTCAGGTATACTATAACCAAGGTTGTCATGCAGCCCATGTACTTTCGAATCCTTTGTATCACTTTACTTAAAAAGGGAGCTTCTGAACATCCCTTTGAAGTTAACGCAAATGCGTATTAGAAGCTTTACACTAATTTATTACAGAACTAGAGATGGGAGGGATCAAGGACTGCTTCCCAAAGGAATCCATTTAATTCGCAAAGATGCGTCAGACCTGCCAGTGCCCCTGCCGTACTGCACAGAAGAGTGGAGGAATCCCCCTCCTATTAGCTCTCGTCACAACTGCTCCACGTTCCAGAAGTAATTCGCAGACTTCCAGTTTTCCTCTTCCTGCAGCAGCTGTCAGGGCTAAAGAAAGCATTTTCATCAACATCGTCTCTTAGCTGTTTTACCACAGCTTTTGACACGTGCACATTACATTAGTGCTACTGAATCCCCAATTTTTTCAACTCAGCTGCTCCATAAGATTTTCATAACTATTTTCGGACTCAAATGAGTTAGTCGGAATCAGGTTAAGTCAATGAGCCACAGACATTCTCTGGCAAATAAAAAGATGATTCTCAAAGATAACAACTGTATCACGCGCATAGCTTTTAGGTTAAAAGGAATCTTTATGAACATTTTGGATAAACCCACCAGCCTGAGGCAGTTCTAGTTCCTTTTTCATTAATCATTTTTTCCTGACAAGAAAGCTTCATCTCTTTCCATCAGGCCCTTGCCAAAGGTGAAGGTGACAACAGTTCTGGGGTTCAATGAAGGGACTGTAACTCAGGTTTCAGGAAGTACTGTTTACTCGATCCCTAGCAAGGAGCTGTTACCAAACATCAGATACTTAGATCTCTGCAGAAAGTCTGTGTCTTGGACAATTTAGCTTAATTCTGCACTAGTTAAAATTGTTTTCCCTGTTTTTCATGGTGAAAAACACAGTAGGTTATCAACCAATAGTTCTAATTTCTGTGTGTTAACTCTTGCGCTAGACTTCAAGGGGTTACTGTACATCTTCCACTACACAAGAGACATCAACATTCTAATTCACCTTAAAAATCTTTTTTGAACTGAACAGYGTATGTTAAAATGCAGTAACCCCGCAGCTTTTAAACAGACAGGTACTACTACCAGAAGACACCTTTTCAGCCCTGGCTGAAAACACGAGAGTATCGCGATTGCACACACACCTACACACGCTGGCGACGGAACAGTCCAACACAATACAGAGGCAAATGTGTCCAGTTAGCACAATAATAATTGATATGATCTTTGTTTTAGACATCCATAAGATACAAATTACTGCACACCTATGTTCACAATATAGAGCTTACGAGAAAGCAGGCAATTTCCACACATTCAGCACTAATATTCTGTGACTCTCAGTACCGTAACGCTGAAGCGTTGCTGTAAGGCTATACATTTAAACAACTTGCCACCTTCTCCTACAGCTTATTACACTCCTTGCTTTTCAGTGTGACACTCCTTGAAGCTTGAAAAGAAATTATCTTCCTCATCATGATTTTTGCCCACCTCTTCCATTTGGCTTGCATCAACTTACTGTGTGTTTTAAATGGAGCTTGAAATCAACATTGTTGTTGTTGTTGTTGTTTGTGGTGAAGTGTCATCAGTAATGTTAACACTGTTTAGAAAATGAGTTAATGTGCTAACTTCTGCAAGAATCAGCAAAGGACTCGCCCCTCCATTTTCCAAATCCTACTACTGTATATTTTCCAATATTAAGTGGGTCAAATTGTGAATTTCTTGTTACTCACTTCTTAGCAATTTCAAACATGGTAAAGTAGAATTTTAAAAAATTCCAATGGATGCTGAAAGGAAATGAAATTACAAACACTGCAGGAAGAAGTAAATTCATTATTTTTTTTTTTTTAACAGCAATATCTAACCCATTCTCTCTTCACTCACTGATACTTCACTATGTTACAGTTACGTCAACTGTTTAGATCTGAACAACTGGAAAGTAACTGTTACAGATACCAACATTAAAGGCAAAACAAACTATCTTGTCCAAAAACTTCACATTTATTATTCTGTCAGTACCAGCATTTTAGCTCATGGTGTAACTAACATTACAGAAACAATATAACTGCCTATACCTTATCCAGGTGTAAGACGACTAAACAATTCCTCCAGACAGCTTAAACATCAGGACTAAACCCTGCACAGGAATTGCAACTATTCTACTCAAAAGGATCACCTCTGATATGCCTAATGGTACTCTGCAAAAGTTGAGAACAGCCAAAATGATGCTATTTTCTACGACTTTTACTAGACAATAAATAATGCTCCCAATTAGCTAATCTGTATAGAATATATGAGGCTGGAAAAACATCTCAGAGATGTCTTTAACTTAAGATCGTCTTTTCCAACTACGACATAGTAATGTGGATTTTGAAAAGGGTAAACTAAGGAAATTTAGAAAACAGGCTTAAAAGTCTCCCAACCCTACGTCCGCTCATTTCATATGTTACGTGACTTTTTTCATCTGCTCCACTTTAACTTGCTATTTAACTTGCCTTGAACGTGTACTTCATACAGACACGGCCTTCAGCTACATTAATGTGATAAAATATGGGAATGGCAATGATGATCTCTAGCTGTCCTTCCCTCTAAAAGACTCACAATATAAAATGCCATTGAAACAGCCTCCACAATGWGCAGAACCAACTTGGGATTCAGGCAGGTAACAGCAGTACAAACACATGAACAGAAACAAGCTGTTCCTGAACATGTTACTATATGAAAAGGAATGATCTTTAAGGTTGTTCTACGCTGTTTGAAGGTGCGATGGATCTTCCCTTTTTAAAACAGGCACTCACAAAACACACTGTTCCTCACTCCATCTGCCTCATACTTCTAAGTTTTATCACTACCCAGTTCCACACCATAATCCCATTTACAAAACAGGCAGCAAAGAACCATGCAGTACAATGCAAATGCAAGTTCACCCACACATGCAAAACTGTGGAGATTCCAGCAGCATATAAATTAGCATCCTTTCCACATAAWTTTTTTTAYGTTCAATAATTGAAGAGCAGTATTYCATTTAATGCTAATCCTGTGGCTATCTTGACTCTCTCTACATGTTTTTCCTGTCCCAAACTTACTACTCTGTATCTCAGAGAACACAAAAGTGCCACAGGGAACTGCTCGTAGTTCTCTGGACTCGGACTTTCACCTCCACCACAAGTCAGGACTGCATAATGAAGCACTTAATGAGTAAAGATTCCCAATACATTAAGCAAGAATTTCAATACAAAACATTGACAAGGAAATATTAAAGGAAAATTAATTTAGAAACAGATCTATGTTTTTTGGAACTACTTGGATTTGCAACAAGAGTTTTGTATATGCACAGGAGTAAAGAACATTTGCTTCTGCAGTATGTGAAGAGGCTACTGACAATCATTAAAAGAGGCTGTTTTCCCACCTGCTTGTGCAATCTCAGCTGTTTAAATGAAATCGAGATGCTACTCATATGGTAAAACAGGAAAGAAAACGGGAAAGAAAACTGTTTCAGCTGCAGGCTGCACAGTTTACAGTCTTGTCTTTAAAAAAATATCTAGCATTTCCCATACATACAAAGGCATGTCTTTTCATCCATTGCCCAATTAGAACAGATGCGGCAATTGCCTAGCATTTCCTGCAAACAAATGAGATTTAAAAAAAAAAAAAATCTCAAACAGATAATCCTATGAAATTCTGCACTGAAGCTTGAAGCACGATGTTTCCACAATTTTTGATTTAATTAGAAAGTCAGGATGTACAGTAAACTTAATACAAAATAACTCTTCCATGCATCAGATGAGTAGATTTAGTAAGTTAAAAACTCTATACTTATGCTTATAAATTGCATTTTATTATTAAAAGTGGTATTTTCCCAAGACTTCTATCACAGAAAATTAAATTTAAAAAATCAGAATTAAAAACTCTTACTTCTTAAATGAGCAACTCTAATTAGGGGCAATATGAGAAAGGAAATACCTGTTTCTCCCCACAAGGCATCAGTGTCATTGATGTCTATTTCATGTTCCTTTTCAATTGCCAAGATGTAACAGACCACCTGTCAAAACCAGTAAGCAGAGATGTAGTGAGTCACAAAACACACTTGCAAGATACAGCAACAGGTAAAAGATTTAAAACAAGTGAGAGCACTTCTCTCTTAATGCATATGAGTCAAAGAAAATTAATATTGTTCATAATCCATCAAAGCAAGTTCAGTATCATTTTTAGTATGACTTGAAGATGACTGAATGTTATTGAAAGCAGTTTAAAAAAAAAGCCGAGTGCCCTTCAGTGTTTTACATGATTATGATTTAACGAGCTCCTTGTGTGACCTACATGTACCAGAATAATCAAGACAAACAATGCCAAAAATAAAAATCATGCATCCCAGTTCAGCGAGGAAATTCCATATTGTCTAAAATGAAGGGAAAAAAGAGAATATTTGCATACATATTGTAAAAGAGGGATTTCTATGTTTCTTCCTTTCACATCGCTTACGTCTTAGCTGTTTTTCAAAATTTCTACACAGAATGGTTTAAGCATACATTGTTAAATGCTAATTTTTAAAACGTGAGACAAGTTATAAATAAAGTTTTGCTGTGTTTTTATTTTATTAAGGAAATCTATGTTTTGTAACCACCTTCTAGTAAAAGATTATTAAATTAAAACCTCTTCTACTGGCTATTTTAAACCAATTTTCTAACGGGGGACACGGTCACTGAGACTACAGCAAGCAGGTAAGGGAGTAGAATCGCACTAACAGAAGTTTTGGATGGTACAGGAAAAAGCAAAGGTAGGAAAGCAGAAAATATATGGGTATTTTCAGGCTATGAGAAGTGTTGTATACAATGTATGGAAAATCCTAAAATTCAAAATGCTAGAATAGAATTTAAAATTCATGAAACACACAGGCCTTTTTTCTAGCTAAGAAGAATTAAGCTTCTTATTGTCCTAAAAATAAAGGTAGACATTTTCAGGTAAGAGTAAGTATTTATGATTAACATGATCTATTTTGCTGATATTCAGGAGTCGACTGCTTTCATTTAATCAGTGGATAGCAAAGAAGAACTTTTGTGAAAGTGAAGGAATTATCTGCTAATTCAAGTTAATCATAGTTCAGAATCCTCAAATTTATATTGAGAGACAGTCATGGCTTATATATCATATAAATTAATTGCACAGACATTTCTATGTTTGAATCGTAAACAACTTGAAAGATCAGGTTCTTATAGCAATTAAAAAAATAGATTTAAAAGTAGTAAATATTGAAATGGTTTTACTGAAGAGATTTTAAGTTTCCACTTTTGGCACATCACTTATAATGCATACACAGGAAATTTCATCAGCCTAGTGTGATCTTTATTCAAGTATCTTTACTTACTGATTACTTTTATATCAAGGTTAAGATTTATTTTCCCGATGAACAGAAAACATACTTCTATTATCTAAATACCTAAAGCATTTTGACTATTTATGTGTTTATTTTTAGTGTTCCTTTTACTGAGTAATATTGTAAAGCTGACAAACACTTCTTTTATCATATAGATGCACAACCCCAAATTTCTGTCCGAAGTGACATCAAGCTGAAGTAAGCCGAAGTCTGTAACTTGACATGTGCATCAGGTTAAAAAGTTAAGCATGTGCAAGTATGTGCAATATACAATTTGTTATACTATGAAAAACAAAAATTCAACCTGAAGTAGAAACATACTGGGGCAGGTCACTGATACAGAGGATCATCATTACCACTAGAGACAACTTCAAGAACAGTGAGGAAAAAGTAGACAGAAAATGACATATAAACAAATCCTGAAGCAAATAATATTATTGGATTATTAACGACAGCATTTACAACAGCTGCTAAGAATGCATACTACTTTAAAGATTAGAAGTTTCAATAGTTCTGCTTTCCAAACCTCTTTTAAAAATAGCTGCAAGCACTGTTGTACAATTCTGATAAATTCAAACAGATGTGGAAATATTTGAACCATCAACCTACCTGACAGTGTCCCATACTAGAAGCTGCTGTCAGTGCTTGTTGCAGTGCTTGGCTTTTTCTTAGTGAATTCTGTTCTTGGGAAGGAGTTATCCGAACAACATTGAGCAAGTATTCAAGGATATCACAATGCCCTCTCAACGCACTGTGGACCAAAGCACACTGGCCTTTCTTGTCTACATAGTCAGCCTGCATTGGGGAAAAAAAAAATGTTCGAAGTTAAAAAGGCCATGGAGAGAAGTTCCTGAGCACCGCAAGAGAGCAAATGTCACTCCTGTCTTCAAGAGGAGCAAGAAGGAAGACCTGGGGAATTGAAGGCCAAACAGCCTCACCTTAGCTGCTGGGAAGACGATGGAGAAACTAATCCTGGAAAGCATTTCCAAGCACATGAAGGACAAGGAGGTGATCGGGAGTAGCACGGGTTTACAAAGCAGAAATCACGCTTAGCCAACCTGACAGCTTTCTGCAATGAGATGACTGGCTTGGTGCATGCAGGGAGAGCTGCGGATGTTGTCTACCTCAACTTTAGTAAGGCTTCTGACACTGTCTCCCATAGCGTTGTCATGGACAAGCTGATAAAGTACGGGTCATGTAAGTGCACGGTCAGGTGGACCCAAAACTGGCCGCACAGATGAGCCCAGAGGGTTGTGATCCGTGGCACACGGAAAATGCTTCATGGAAGTCTGTGTAGATGATCTTGACTCCCCGTCCCCAAGTCTGTGTGTGTTAATTATATAATTACGTAATCAACAACAGTTGTCTTGGGCCTTTGCAATATTTTTTTGGTCGCAAACACTGCAATCTTTGTGCATCAGCTTACCTTTGCACCTCTTCTGCACAGCAGTGAAACTATGTTCATGTGACCTGCAGCAGCTGCATAACTAAGTGCTGTCATCCCATTTTCTGAAATTCCATCAATAGCAGCTCCAAATTCTAGTAAAAGAGTGACCACTTCTTCATGTCCAAGGTGCGACTGAACACACAGCACTGGAGCATTATTTAGTACTTCAGTCCTGTAATTCACATTTGCTCCTGCCAAGATCAGCAGCCGACTCACCTAAAATTTAATTTAAACAAAACAATTTTTTCCTCGGATTTGTCTGAATTTATTAAGAGACTTTAACATCTTGATTCAAGTTACTCCCTAATTTTGATGCAGACTTTATTGGCAGACATTGACTTTATCACATATATAGCAACATGAAAGTTTAAAATCATCTGTTAGCAAATAAATTATTGTATTACTGAACGATGTACTCCTAATACAAGACTCGCCTCTCCCCTGAAACTCACTACTCTCACCACAATTTCATTTGTTGTAACAGTAGGACTTTTGAAGGTGTGACTTGCTACTACTCTGCAGACTTAYGTAACTGACTCCGTCAACAGAGAACCAGACTGCATAAAAAGCAACCTCAAAAAAATGTAAGAGCAGGCGTGTGTGCCTGTGTGTGCACGTGCATGCAATTTCCAGTCAAAAGGCTTGGCAGTTGGCTAAAACGGCAACTTGTCAACTTGGATTTCCCTATCCACAATCCAGGGATTCAAATAATAGTGCAAAGTTCTGGCATTTTACATCCTTTCACTCTCACAGTACTTCCCCTTTTACAATTCCCTTGATACTTCCTCATACACAAAAATATGGCTGAATTTTGCCCAGCAGATCAGGTGGTACCTCTGACCCCCTGAAAATGCATCCGTACACATATCTGTACTACAGAGCATGGTTACATCAGAATCAGGGTGAAACTCTTCTTTCCATCAAAACTCTCAAGCAAAACTGAATTTGACTTTAACAACAGCTTTAAAAAGTACATGAAGAATTGTTATAAAGGAGTTCAGTTACAGATGCATAGTGGTGGCTTTTTTTCTTCACATTAATTTCAACATTCATCAACAGAGTTACAGCAACAGTGGCAAATGAAGCGCTGATTGTACACGAATGCTTATTTTCTTACCTTCACATTGGGTGTATAGATGTTTCTCAGAGAAGCAAGGGCTGCAGACAGTCCATCAGTACTATAACCAATCCACAAGGCTTGAAGATGACTGGAAGAAATTCCAGTCCTTTTACTGAGACCCTAACAGAAATGATACAACAGGAAATCTCTCTATAGGATTAGAAATACTATTTATATCCACATCTCATCAGTATAAAGAGAAGTAACAATTTCATTTGTTAGCATTACCAAGTATTTTGCATAAGCTTCTAGTAGATTATTAAAGCAACTCAGAGGAGAATCTCTAAGATGCATCCATATGAACAGATCATAAAACCTATTAAAACTGCAAGCTTTACCTTGAAAATGTGAGCTTTAAGTATATGATGACCAAGTTCCATAGTTTGTTGGCGGTTTAACTTTCCCTCTTGTCGAGAAAACATGAAAGCCAGTAGAGCATGTCCATTTCTAATAAAAAAGATTGAGAGAACTGCTTTTATAACTATACTTTCAGTAAATATCATAACACATCTGCATGCCTGTTACAATAGCTCATATTTCCTTGTCAGACTACTGAAACATACCATTACATCTCAATAAAATTCTTTCCGTAATAAAATAATGCAGAGAAAAAAGGCAAATTTCAAAGTTGAAACACACTCCTAGTACTTCTCCTCTACTGTCACCTCACAAGAAGCCCCTGTCAGAACCAATGCAGCTTTGGACACCAATCTGCATACTCCTCCCCTTTCGTCTTGTTTCATCTCACAGTCAGAAACTGCAGGTACCCCAGATAAACCCAATCCTGTCAGAAATAGAAGATCTGAATCCTTTTGGAATKTGAGATAAAATGTGTATCCAGTAATTCGACATCTACATTAGTCGGTGGTCAGTGTTCTAGGAAACAGTGGAAATGGCATAACCCTGAGAAAACAAGGTTATCGCATACTATACAGTAATCAGACTATATACTGGAGCGGGACAATTAACCATATGGTAATTAGACTATTCASCTGGGGGATGAAGTTGTGGGGGGCTTCTCGCCCCATCTTCAGGAATTTCTCCACAGAACTTTTCAAAGTCAGACGAGGCAACATGCTGCCTTCTGTTAGAGCACGCACTGTGCATCAGGTGTTCACTGGGCCCAGGGTGCAGCGAGCAACGCTGAAAAATGGTAGGGGCCAAACAGTCTGCAACCCTGGTAATTCCACCTACTGAACTCGCTCGAAAGCACAGGGAAGTCTTGGGTCGGTGATAATTTTAAATGTCAGCATTATCTATTCTTTTGTAAAAACAAAAAAACTATAACCCTGAAGAATATGAAAAAAATGGAAGATGCAGACTGCAGAATGTGCATGTGCAATAACAGCTTATTGCCTCCAATTTAACCAGTTCATGCTCTCTAAGTCAAAGAAGGTGAGATGGAACAAACTGAAACAATGCCATGAGGATATAATTATAGAATGAAATGTCTTAATATTTTTATGTTTAGAAGAGCCCAAATGATCTGTTCTTTCTATTCCCGCACTCTAAATAGACAAGGTGGTGTTGCACATAGTTCTCGACAGTTTTGCTATACTAATAACAACATAATACTCTCATTTCCCCATGAAGATAGCAAAGTCAAATGCAAATTTGCAAATTCTACAAAGTCAATTATGCGTTGTGACCTCTGATACTTCTGGTCAACTCTACCTCTAAATATATAGAAGTTTTCATTTTGGAAAAGATCAGGTGTGCTTGTGTTTTAACATTACCCTCTCCTCTCACCAATTGTTGCAACCAATTACATAAAACATAATTGCAGTTATTTGAACATGATTTACTGCAGGTTTCATTTACCTTGGCTCACATAAGAAGTCAGTATTTTCACCGTCTGCTCTCCAAACAAGCCATTCCCTGAAGGAAGGATGGCAGAACATACGTGTTTTGTCACGTCTTTTTATCAGAAAACACGAAAGAGCTTCCATCCTTTGGCTGAAGTCTTCCCATTGTTGTTCACCATTTATTTGGCCTGCATTAATAGCTTGGAAAATCTGGTCATCTGTCATGGGATGTAGGGATGCCAGTGCCACATTTAATATTGGCAGGGCTCGCTCAAAAGCGGAGTTTGTCATGAACTTCATATTGCACTGAAGTAAGTACAGTTCTGATAGAGACACTGGAACAACCTTGTAGCTTGCACTTTTGATTACTAAGTGACCTTTTTGGAAAAGATCCAAAGTGAGTTTCAAATAGAGGTAAGATCCCAGGCTTCTCATGATCAGGTGGTTACTCACTTTCCCAATAATAGCTGCATCAGCTTTTCCATTTAAAGATATGTTGTTTATAATTTCTTGGCTGTTAATAATTCTGTACTGAATATAAGCATTCAAGTCATCATGAATTTCTTTGTTGTCTGGAAAATTGTCCAGGGATATTGTGGTAAAGGGCAGTGCACTGACTACTTCCTATGAGGGGGAGATGGGAAAAAAAAAAAGAAAAAGAAAACCAAAACCACACAGGCATTACAGTATTCCAGCACTGAAAACTCAACAATGCATCTTTGTTGTATTTCTCATCTGTAATGAGTACTAGACAGATTAAAAAGAAATTCAGTATCTCTGCAATGGCTTTGCAAATATTGTCCCCTGATAATAGGTAGAACAGTGTTTCTACATTTAATCATTTTTCATAGGAAGGTCTCAAATATTTTATTGACCAAGGTCAGCAAGGCAATTGAAGGGGATGAGCTATAGAAATGATCACTTCAAAATTAAGGGAACAGAAAACAGTTACCAGAATTGGATCCTAAGACAGGCCAGGGGAAGGGGGGAAGTAGAAGCAATGATCTATTAAGAAATATCACAAATGACAAGAGAGAAAAGAATCTCCTCATCATTGCGTCTTGCAGTAACGACGTACCAGAAAGGCACCACCACACATACACAGCCCCCTTCAGTTGAAGGCAGGTACCAAGTATGGCACAGACACTTCAACAGGTTTACCTGAACACCCTTGTACGTTTATGTAACACAGAACACACTTATGTTTATGTAAATAAAGATCCAAAAGACCCAAAACTTCTTACATAGAGGCATGTATCAGCAGCGTTTAACAAACTTCTCAACACTTTCGCAACACAAAAAGGAACTCTCCATTCCACTTTAAAGTGGTTACACGGACTTCAACAAGCTGAACTTTCAGGCTAGTGAGATGTTCTGATCACAGACGCACGCTTCTCCAGACAGGAAATAGTCCCTACTACAGAAATCGCTTGTTAAAAATAAAAATTTAGTTGAGAACTAAACTCTTCAGCCAGTTAAATGCTTAGAGTCCTAGCGGCAAGAGGGCAGATACGAAATAAACCCTCAGRAGGCCGTGCTGAAGCACAGCTGCACCCTACCACTGCCACAGCAGACTCCACGCCAGCGCTGCCCCGCACCGTGCCAGCCCGGTGCACGGAGCCGCTCCGGGCCTTCTGCCCGCCTCCGCCCCGATACGCTCGCTTTAGGGAGCCGGCACTGCGGAGCTGG